>CABFOV010001469.1:13910-46656 GCA_902141375.1 Timema poppense
CCCGGGGGGGGGGGGGGGGGGGGGGGGGGAGAGGTTCAACCACTTCGCATCGAGGGCCGGACTAAGTTTAAGGCTCACATGTGTATCACAAACTGATACTTACGGGATGAATGTCCCACAGGATCAGTCTTGAACCCAATTTCAAATTCAATCAAAGGAAAAAGGACAACTTGGACACAGGAACCGGAAATGGAACCTCTTGCTTTACGTGCCAATGTTTTAGCCACTGAGTCATCCTGTTTAATCTCATAACCAGGACCGTCCGTTCAACTACTGACATATAGGATCGATCGGGTTGTTTTAAGGTGGGAGTTAAGGCAACAAGAGAGAATATCAGGCTTTTTTTTGCGATTTTTATAGCAAAATATTTTTGTAAAAATTAAATCAAATATTGCTCCAGTAAAAACAGAAAAGGTTCTTTAAATTAAAAAAAAAAGTCTGTTGGACATGGAAATCGAACCGGGGATCTTTGGCTTAGTACGTTAATTCTCTAACCACTAAGCTATCCATGAATCGTCTCGTGCTCGTTCGTAAAGCTGTAACTGTACCACTGGCAGAAAAAAGTCAACTACAGAGCTATCTGATAGCTCGTGATCTTAATTGATCACACATTTGTAGTAGACCATTTCCGCACGTCCATCACAGACTCTGCCTTAAAATATGAGTTAAGAATTACCCTGAACATGTGATAACTCCTGGATAGCTCATTGGTTAGAGCATTGGTGTACTAAGCCAAAGGTCCAGGGTTCGAGGGCCGTGTACAGGTTTCATTTTTCACTTTAAAGTTTATGATAATTGTATGCAGTTATAACCTTAATCAACAAACATAATAGCTTAGCTACTTAATCCGTTAAAACATAAAGAGTTTAATTTTCTTCACATGATGAACTCATCATTTCTAGACTGTCTGCCAAGAGTGTCCTGGAATTTAATGACTTTCTATACTTACTCACTTACTCCATGGCACTAGGAACTCGAAAGTTCATTACTTCACTCACAAAAGTACGGCAACTATTCCTATCTTGAGCTAGTTCTATCCAGTCTATCTCATTACAGCCTATCTCTCCCAGGTATATCCAAATGTTATCCTCCCATCTGCATCTGGGCGTTTCCAACGGTCACTCACCATTGGGTTTGCCATTAAATACCATGAACGAAGTTCTAGATACTCCCATTCGCGCTGCATGTCCTGCCTATCGTAACCTACGAGATTTTGTTACCCTAACAATGCATAGTGATGAGTACAGGATATGCAGATCATAATTGGGTAGTTTCATCCACTCCCCACTATCTTCATCTATTTTTGGACTGATATCTTCCTCAGCACCCTGTTTTCAAACAATCTAAATTTCTTTTCATCATGTAAGGTAAGAGTCCACATTTCACACCCATATAGAACCAGTACAGTTATTATTTCGTATGTTCTGAGTTTCACATCTCTAGACAGCAGGCGAGAAGCCAATAACTTACTGACCGAGTAGTGACAACCATTTCCCGACTGTATCATTTTTCCTAATTTCTAATTTAATTTTATTATCGCTAATTAACATTTTTCTTAAATATTTGAATTCATTAACCCTAGCAAATTATATGTTGTTTGCTGTAATATCTAAATTATCGTCCTAAATCTGTGATCTCTGTGTTAACATATACTTTGTCTTTTCAGCGTTTACTTATGAAGCTATTTCTTTACTAGCCTCTAATAAAATGTCTGCATTTGTTGGAAAATCTTCCTTACTATTACCTAACAAATCTAAATCATCTGTGTAACCTAATAGCTGTATTGTACCGTTCACAACTTTTCCATTCATTAAAACAATTCTCATCTATTGCCGCCATGCTCATGACAGATATTTAACAACTGTTGATAACAACATGTGAAGAAAATTAAACTACATGTTTTTACTGGAGAATAATTTGATTTATTTTGACTAAATACATGTTTCGCTATAAAAACTGCAATGAGACTGCCCTAACTTGCGTCTCTTTCACCCCCTCCTTGCCCGTGTTTAAAAAAAATCCTAAATGGATTTCTGACCCTACCTCGAAGCAGATGTGCGTACATTTACCTTAATTATAACCTTACTCATTGCTAACTCATTAATGTAAATAAAGTGCGTAAAGCACGTCTGGGTGGTAGGATGCACTGACAAACTACATCCCTTTTATAAATATTATAATCTTTTAAGAATTAAAGGCTAGAAATTATGTAAATTTATTTCAAGAGTGATGATATTAATAACTAATCGTTTTTAATTTATTTTTATTTTCCAGGACAGAAGATCATAATATTTTCGAGAAAGATTTAACCTAATTTAATGTAAACTCTTCCATAATTTTGTTTATCTAGGTTTTAAAAGAAAATAATAATAATAAACCTATATTAATTTATAATATACAGAAACATATTTATTTAGCACCGCGTCTTACTACCCGTTCGGGTTATACGCTTTAAGTACTAATTACGCTAATGGATTAGGAATTGGGAAGGTTGAATTAGAGGAAGTGAACCTTCATTTGCGTGGAGGGAGAGTGGAAAACCATTTAGGAAAAACCACCCCCAGTACACCCGACCGAGATTCGAGCCTCGATCTCCCCGTCCTCAGCTGTCGAGCTCAACACGACAAGCGCGTTAGCCAACTACGCCACCGAGGCGGGTTTGGACTCATAAATGTTATCTATACGGTACTGAACTTGAACAAACAGTTTATGCATTACATTTTTTTTTATTTAAAGAAACAATAAATTCTCACGCTTAAGCATGAATTTTTTTTGTGTGTGTGTGTGGAGATGCTATAGCATAAAACAGGCCTCTAAATGCGACGGGGGAGTTTTAGAACCCCCCAAAATAGTTTTTACATTTACTATTCTCCAAAAAAACTATATTATGTCAAAACAATGGACATTTCTCCCCAGTATGTCTACTAAGTGGAGATTTCTACCCATTTAACAATATAAGGGTCGAAGAGAGCTTTGGAGGTATTAAAAATAAGGATATTTGGTCTTAGATAATAAAATGTATCTTTTGATTTCAATTCTTTTTTAAATATTTCATAATAAATAAGGATACGTCTTTATTTAGTTTTTTGAACTAAAAATAATTAAAATTTTACTGTAGTTTGCTTAAAATTTTGAACAATAGTTTTGGAAATTAATATATATATATTTATTGTATTAACAATATGATGTGTTTGTTTTTATGAGAAAAGCTAACTTAAGGGTAGTTTACTAAAACCTATTTTTGATAATTTTCTTCCAAGCTACAATAGTACGCAATCTGAGAAAATTTATGCGAATGTATCGTACCCTTTATTTAGTTAGTAATTTGTTTGGTCAATTTGTTTGCCCGGGTAGTTGACTATTTAAATATCAATTATTTGTGGGATTATTCTTTAATTAATTATTATCTTTATGTATGTTAGCTATTTGTTTAGCTATTCTAAATAAAAACCTAGATTTTTAATCTAGCATTAGTAGGTTGGTAATGGCAATATAATTAATAAGTTTCATGTAGCAATAACATATAGATTTGTATTTAATTTATTTAGAAATGCCCCCTAATTAAATAGTAGTTAATTTGTTGTGGATTTATTTTATATTTTAATTTTCGTTCTCTATGTATTTATGAACACTTCTTTTACTCTGAATTGTAGTAGTTTTAGGTTAAAGGATTGCTTTATTACCCTAATTATATGTTAAACCAATGTATAATTATGTAAGTTAACCTTGCTATATTACCCGGTAACGAAGAATACGTGTCTACATATGAGAGGTAGGAGTGAGTAGCGAAAAATTTAGATTACAAGTACCAGAATTTCCGTTAAGAGTAATGGGAAAACCATTTATTAACAACTGTCATGAGTAAATTTAACTGGAATCCAACACCGACCGACCTCCTGAATACCATTAGACCAGACCACGTAAGGTCTACTTTCATCTACTCTCAAAAAAAAAAGGGCGAAACATATTAGTGTATGTCTATGAGCGTTTATATATTGGTACGCACACATACATTATTTGATACGCCATTGTTATGTAAATTTAAGATTATCTTAAACAATATTTACATGTATAATTAATAACAGGCAAGTGATTTTTCTTTTGATTTTAGGGTTACCATCACGAAAGAAGTATTTTGTTGTAAAATATCACTCACTTTATTATTCAATTTGAAACAGTATAAAGAACAATAATTAATGTCAATGTTACAGGACTGTGAACGAGTTTATAAATATTTAAGTTTAAGAAATGTTTAGGTTCAAATATGTTCTGAGGTTAAAAGATCAATTTTACACTTAAAGGTTAAGATCTGCCCAATACATTATAGTGAAGTCATCAAGTAATATAATACAAAGCCTTCGAGAAATCCAAAATTTGATGAACAAAAAAAAATGTTTTGAGTCTAAATATGTTATATATATATACACACACACAGAATTTAATGTTATTATTTAAACTGTTAAAATGTCGGTAGATGTATTTATATATCTAGAACAACATATCTAAATCTTAACTTTAAATCATTTAAATATAGTTAAATATGACCCATGAATACTTCACACGTCCATTATCGACTCTGCCTTATGCTATGAGAGATGAATGGTCCTTATTAGAAGAAGAAACTCGGATAGCTCAGAGGTTGGGAGTTAAGGTACTAAGCCAAGTATCAAGGGCTCGATATTCCGATCTAAATGTAATTTATCAACCCCTATAATCACTGGACCACTAATGAATTAATATACTTAAGAGAACATATCAATAAATGTAAAACTCAGAATAAACAAAACAAATTTTTCACTGGTTGTAATAGTACGAGAAGAAATTTAAGGTGCTCGAAAATGAAATACTTAGAAAACTATTTGTGGCCGGTCTTGTGACTACTAGATAAATATTGCTATCGGGAGGTTTAAGTTAGCGACCAGAAAAAGATAATCAGCTACTTTAATATTTTACGCATATTATGAACTGATTATATCTGCCGGATAGCTATCTATCTGAAGGATAATATATTTTTATGCAGAAAAGGCAAGGTTGGTACTGGTTTTACTGGTGCGCGCATGCGTGTAAGCCCTACTGCTACCGCTACTACCTGGAACGTGACTACAACGCTCAACATTTGTTAAATAATGGCGGCTAAACGAGTGCGAATAAGAAGATGGCGTCACGTGGGCGCTGAAGCTAAGATGTCTTACAAGTACTAAGTTCGGTGTCTGCCAAAGTGTGGGCAATAGTTGGGTACAACGTTTACAAAATTTCATTTATTGTAATTACATTTTGATAATTTGTCTTCATTTAAATATATCTCTACAAATAGCTTGCCAGTTTTTGTAAAAGTGTGAATTAAATGTTCTAACTTTATATTTATAAGATCCTGGGCCTGTGATTACTAAACATGTGAACCAAGATTTTAACCTAAGAACAAAAACTGTTAGGCGAAACCTCTCCAAAAACAACGCGTCACTATGGAAACAACCATTTAAACTTCCAGATAAAAGTTATCAGTTACTTAAACCTCCCAATAAAAATGTGATGGATAAATACATTTTATCTGGCAGATAAATGCTATCTCGCAGTCATAAAACGAATTTTTAACTTATCGACCAGATAAAAATATTTATCTGCCAGATTACTATGTATCCAGGAGTCATAAGACCGGCCCTTAGTCCAAAAAAAGATGAATGTAATCGAGATCAGAGGAGGTTACATAATGATGGGTTACACTCTGTACTTATCACCAAAGTTTGTTAAGGTAGTCAAATATTGCAGATACGGTGGGCCGGACATGCAGCGCCAATGCAAGACACTAGAACCTCGGTAAATTTACTGACCGATAAACCTAATGGTAAGATACCAGTGGTAAGAACAAGAGGAAGATGAGGGTATAGCATTAGAATTAACCTGAAATAAATAGAGTATAATGAGGTGGACTGGATATAGCTAGCTCAAAATAGGGATAGAGTGTAGTGAGGTGGACTGGATAGAGTGTCATGAAGTGGGCTGGTTAGAGCTAGCTCAAGAATAGGGATAGAGTGTAATGAGGTGGACTGGATAGAGCTCAAGATAGGTATAGGGTGTAACGAGGTCGACTGGATAGAGTGTAATGAGGTGGACTGGATGGAGCTAAGATAGGTATAGGGTGTACAATTATTGCACTAAGATAGAAAAATTAATCAACTTTTAAGATCCAAATGTTATAGAGTAAGTAAGAAGATAATGACACAATTTAAAATATATATAAATTGAATTAACTTAGTAAGATACACAAAATTGTGTCATTTATTTTATCAAAATAAAATTGGTTTGTTGAAATTAAAAGATAAAAAAGGGCAGAAAAGTAGAGAGGGAGAATTTAGCTCGCCTGCTGGAAAAGAATCTATTAAAAATCCGATTTTCGTTTCTCCATTGTCGTTGTAATTTAATAAAGGTACTATTAACTTTATTTTTCTCCTTTTAATAATCCAGCCAACTTGAACAGTCTCAACTTGAAGACGCTCCTTCACCTTAGTGACAATTATTTTTTAATGCATTATTTACGAGAGACATTTTAAAGTGATGTTGTTATGTCTTGAATTCGAGAAGGAATGCGAATTTTCTTAAAAGGGCAGCGTATAAATAGATTACTTCTCAGTTATCACAAAAAGCAAACAAAAAAAAACATGATTTTGTTTTGGCTACTAAAAACATATACGTTTGCATACAATTATTGATGAGGAATAAATTAAGTTTAAAAATATAGATTTTTATTTAAAAAAAAACTAATATTTTAATATATTTTTAATCATTGGTATTTTATTGTGTTACAAAGTAAATTAAGATTTTATTTTATGTGAAATTAGTAAAATAAATATAGGAGGAGTCCTATATAGATTTCAAATCGAGTAGAAATAATATTATTTCACAAATCAATGACTTAATATTCTAATGGTTGGTTACATTGTTGGTAAGCCTAACTCTAAAGGGAGAAATAATAGTATTTAATTCAGGATGGAGGTAATGACAGCGTCCTAACATAAATAAATAATTTCCCCTTCCCCGTCTAATTAAATGTCGGAAAAGCTACTTTTGACAACTCCCCTAACTCTCATCCATATACATTTGGAGACTATAACTTTATTCCAATGTGTCGTTCATTGTCAGAAATTAAATATTCATTTTATTTTGTATCTCAATTAAATATTTTGTTCTATTTCCACCATTTTATTCTCTGTATCAAGCCCTGCACAGATTTTTTATTTCAAATATGGGCTGTAACCGACACTGATGAGCATGCAATCCAAGCGCCAAGCTCATCAGATAAGAAATGATTGGCAATGAAATGATTGCCTTGG
The DNA here is from genome assembly GCA_902141375.1 of Timema poppense. Classification (NCBI taxonomy): domain Eukaryota; kingdom Metazoa; phylum Arthropoda; class Insecta; order Phasmatodea; family Timematidae; genus Timema; species Timema poppense. The sequence continues at coordinate 21,239 of CABFOV010001469.1, forward strand.
AGCAGGGTCACCGTGGTTTCGGGTGATACGGAGCATGGTAATAGCTTTACTTTCCGGCACCCCTCGGGTGGAGGAAGTATTGTGATCGGTGAAAAAATTTAACTCGAGATGTTGATAGATGTTGATGTTTTATGACCTCCTGAACCCGAAAAAGGGTTTTTGCAATGTCATCTTTCTCTCTGATGATGGGACTAAGTAGTTGATGCAATGCCGTCTGTCTCTCTGCTCCTTGGACAAAGTATTTTTTTGTAATGCCATCTCCCCCTCTTCTACTGGGACTAAGTATTATTTGCAACGCCATCTGTCTCTATGCTGCGGCGATTAAAGCCGAAACCATTTTATCGAGCTGGCTAAAACTTGGTATGTAAGGTTTTCATAAGATTATTCATATGGCTTTCTGGAATTATCTACCTAACTTTAAAATGAAGGGTGAATAAAGACAAAATTGATTTCATCGATACTAGCTCTAACGACTTTAATTATATTTATAATGCAGGCACTATTTAACATTATACAAACGAAATAGCAATAATTCTCAATTTCCCATTAAAGCTACTTTCAGAACATCTTAGATGAGAAAAAAATTTCAATTTTGATATTGTCTCCGCAACTATTAGAAATACGAAATAACTGATAATTGCAAAGTTGTAGTATTTACTATCATAGATAAAAGACTTTTAGTTAAAATGTGTTTTTACTATAGAAATAGTTTATGAGATACTGGCAAAATTAATTTTTAAATTGAGGTCTTTATTCACAATAATTCACACTCACACTCCCATTGGTTTTCACATAGTACAAGACGTCATGCTCTTAAAAATAATACATGATACGTATGACGGGAAGGTGAGGGTTTAAATCTTTGTTCGGAGCAAGGTAGATGGTTAACCACTTGTGAAATATCAATGCGGTTTTTTCATCCACTCTCCATTTGGATGCAGGTACATTTCCTATAAAACATACTTTATCAGTCTTAAGTCACTATAGCCTATGAGTTTAAACATATAAACCAAACAAATAATGACATCACATGCACAAGAAAGGATTTGTTTTGAAACGGTTTACTTATTTTCTTGTTTCTGAATTATTGTAAAAGGCAATACCATTACTGGAGTTAGATCTAGTCACGCTACCTACCTTCACTTGTTTTTCTTTCTAATACAACAGGAAAGCAGACAATCCAAAGGGAATTGCGCTCAAGACTTATTCCCTATAGCAATTTGGGACGATAACAAAAAGAAACATTTGTAAATCTAATTCTAAATCGCGTTTTAATTAATGGAGATTTGACTGCTTGATAAAGATCAGTTTAACCTAATAAGTAACACGACTTATTCTTTGCCAGATCTAATTTTAATAATCAATAAATTTATATCAATTTTAATTCCAGACAAAAAATAAAAAATGATGCAATTCACTTTAAATTGAGCAGATTAATATTGTACTATCATTTCTTATCTGATGAAATTGGCGCTTGGATTGTTTGCTCATCAGTGTGGGCTACAGCCCATATTTGAAATAAAAAATCTGTGCAGGGCTTGATACAGAGAATTAACGGGGATGCCCCAAGTCAGTTGGTGGTGGTGTTTTCGCGTGAGTCAACAGGCTTCTCAACTGGACATTCCTGTCTTTCCCTAGCAGTGACGGAAACTTAGTCATGTTGGTGTGGTTACTTCGTCCATGTGAGATGTTGTGATGATGATTGTTGGTGTGGTTACTTCGTCCATGTGAGATGATGTGATGATGATTGTTGGTGTGGTTACTACGTCCATGTGAGATGATGTGATGATGATTGTTGGTGTGGTTACTTCGTCCATGTGAGATGATGTGATGATGATTGTTGGTGTGGTTACTTCGTCCATGTGAGATGATGTGATGATGATTGTTGGTGTGGTTACTTCGTCCATGTGAGATGATGTGATGATGATTGTTGGTGTGGTTACTTCGTCCATGTGAGATGATGTGATGATGATTGTTGGTGTGGTTACTTCGTCCATGTGAGATGATGTGATGATGATTGTTGGTGTGGTTACTTCGTCCATGTGAGATGATGTGATGATGATTGTTGGTGTGGTTACTTCGTCCATGTGAGATGATGTGATGATGATTGTTGGTGTGGTTACTTCGTCCATGTGAGATGATGTGATGATGATTGTTGGTGTGGTTACTTCGTCCATGTGAGATGATGTGATGATGATTGTTGGTGTGGTTACTTCGTCCATGTGAGATGATGTGATGATGATTGTTGGTGTGGTTACTTCGTCCATGTGAGATGATGTGATGATGATTGTTGGTGTGGTTACTTCGTCCATGTGAGATGATGTGATGATGATTGTTGGTGTGGTTACTTCGTCCATGTGAGATGATGTGATGATGATTGTTGGTGTGGTTACTTCGTCCATGTGAGATGATGTGATGATGATTGTTGGTGTGGTTACTTCGTCCATGTGAGATGATGTGATGATGATTGTTGGTGTGGTTACTTCGTCCATGTGAGATGATGTGATGATGATTGTTGGTGTGGTTACTTCGTCCATGTGAGATGATGTGATGATGATTGTTGGTGTGGTTACTTCGTCCATGTGAGATGATGTGATGATGATTGTTGGTGTGGTTACTTCGTCCATGTGAGATGATGTGATGATGATTGTTGGTGTGGTTACTTCGTCCATGTGAGATGATGTGATGATGATTGTTGGTGTGGTTACTTCGTCCATGTGAGATGATGTGATGATGATTGTTGGTGTGGTTACTTCGTCCATGTGAGATGATGTGATGATGATTGTTGGTGTGGTTACTTCGTCCATGTGAATGATGAGATGATTATGTTGAATATATATGGTCAGTAAAAAACTTAAATTAATTTTAAGCCTAATTAATCATATTATGGCTACTACAAAAATAATTTTATTTTTAGTAAAAAACCTATGGTGCCGCTGAGAATCAAACCCTGGACCTACAAATTAGTAACCAGGAGTTCTAAATACAAGACCAAGACCGTTGGTGCTTCTTAATAGGAATAGCCAAGATGGATAATAAAACGCAGTTAAGAAAAATGAGATATATTTATTTAACGAAACCAAAATTTGAGGTTTTTATATGATACGAACGTGAGCTATGGTCTGTGTTTTTTTTTTCAAATCTTATTAAAAACTCTCTTTTTATATAAAAATAAATAAATTTGGCTTCAATAGATATTTTTACTTTAATTTTCCATATATAGTAACATCAACATTTCTTGAATATTTGTCACGACTCGTGGAATTTGATGAGAATTTTTTCGCAATTAAAAAGTTTCTCATAAAATTACGTTATTTTTATAACAAATATTCAAGAATTGTTCATATTTTTATATGTGAAATTAAATTTCATATTGAAAGCAATATTTTATTTACATTTACCTTAATATTATCTCTAAAAACTACCAAACACGCGCATTAACTCGTACCACCGTCCACCCAAAATTAGGGTGAGGATTTAGAGAATGCGAGAAAATGTAAATGTTTTTGTGGGTTGTAATAAAATCAAAGTTAAATCAAATATACTTTCCACAAATATATTGAGTATAATTTTATACTCATGGTGATATCAACAGTAATTTGTTGAATATATATTAAGAGCATAATGACATTATCTAACAAACATTTTAAACGATAAAAACTGTCATTAAATCATTTCAGGACACCCTTGACAGATATTCAACAATTACTGTTGAGGTCACCATGCGAATAAAAATAAACAAGTATATTTCTATAGAACCATATTCGATCTTTTTTTCGTGGTTCTTGCATTCCCAAATTAATGGCTCTCCTCAAAGTTAAGGAACTATATTATCTGATGGTGGTTTTTGTTTCATTTGAAGAGAGAAGCCAATTTTCTTGAAAGCTTTACCCGCGCCATATAACGTCGAGGTAAGAAAAGTAGAGTAAGGTGGGGTGAGGGAAGGTGGGTAGCTGTGTGCCTCTACGTCGTCAGGATTACAACTAGGCACTGCCTTCAGCTTCTCCGCCGCTGCTTCAAGATCGGCGTCCTCAGGTGAAAAATACATCAAATTTCTATGCTGGATGATAAAAAGGAGTAAAACTTAGTACGACACGAACCATCACATAAAGTACCTCTCACGTAACATCTGCGGATATTTTAGGTGATATTAGTTGAGTGTGTGATACGTATCCACTTTCCCGTTACAGTTCTGGATATAATGGTAACAGTTGTAAGTATTGTAATAGTTCACATTTTAAGTACTATAATAGATCTTAACGTCTTACGTGCCCTACACAAACAAGTTTGTTGTATAGTTCTGTCTTTATCTCTGCATGTATACAGTAGCCCCATGGCTTCTTTGGTGCTGACTGACAGCTTTGAAAAGCTACCAGACCAAATGATGTATCCCTACGCCGAACCAAATGATCTGCAAAAACGTGTGTTTAGCAGCTGTCACTTTTGACAGTTAAAATTTAGGTATATACCTAAATGATGACTGTAAGAAGTCAGCTGTGAGCTGTCAGTCAGCACCAAAGAAGCCATGAGGCTACTCTACCTGTCTACCACCATGCCACTCTGTCTTTTCATAATGTCTGCCTGTCTATCTAAAGGTGGAATGGAAGGGTATGCGAGAAAATGTCAGTGTCTTGGCAGTTTTTATGGCAAAACATTTTTGGCTTAAATAAATAAAATATTGTCCCAGTACAAACATAGAATTTGATTTTCTTCACATGATTACCTCCAACACGTTTTGTAAATCTGTCAAGGATGTTCTGGAATTTAATGACAAATATTTTTCTTCATTTATAGGTTTGTTAGATTGACATTATGCTCATGACATTTATTCAACAACTGTTTGATATCAAAATGTGAAGAAAATTAAATTCAGTACTTGTTTTGGAGCAATATTTCATTTATTTTGGCCAAAAAAAGTTTTGCCATAAAAACTGAAAAATCTCGGCCCTTTCTGGTGTCCCCCTTTTATTCCACCTTAATATATTTCTGTCTTTTTATGTATTTAATCATATTTCATATTTAGATGCTATGTGGTTATAACTCAAAATAAATCATTATTTAAATTTTAGATATTAAATTAAGGGTAGTTTACTGATGATTTACATTAAAAAATTAGAAGAATTTTATATTACAAGCTGTTGAGGACCAGTATTTAAATATTATTTATTTATCGTGCTGAAACACGAGGAGCATACAGAGCTGTTTGCATAAACACAGCCTGGAGAGATTGAAATGTCTTGACTAAGATAGGTAGGTTTTTATTTATTTATTTGAGGTATTTAACGTGAACTTTCTGAACCGACTGATTATATCGTTGCACGAAGATCTCTATGAGCGAGAGCAAAAGAGCCTACCAATTCTACCAGGAAAGGTATTTTACCATACCTTCCAGGGTTAATTTACATGCCACAATCAACATGGGACCGACGGATTTACTTCCCCTCAGAAGGGCGTTGTGCTACAAGTTTTTATCGGTCAAGACAAATTACTTGACCTTGGGTACTGAGGATAACACTTTAATCCAAAGGTCCTGGGTTTGATTTTCATGTCCAGTTGTCATTTTACCGATCAAAAAATATGATATTTCGATGCTGATAGAATCGTTATTGATGACTATAATAGCTTGGCTATTTAATTATTATATACCTACTTAATTAGTTAAGTTAAATGCAAGCGAAAACATAATGTAAAAAAGTCTGAAGGTTATACATATTTTTAAAATAGAGGAGTAAATAGTTGGCAATGTTAAATTTATCATTGGAAGTAACCATTTACTATTTTGTGTTCTGAGAATGTGTTGGTCCTTGTACCTCATGAAGCATAACCCGCAGATGATAACAGTACAAGTTATTAAGTTAAACCCTGTACACTCTGCCTAAAACATGATTCTTCTTCACTCCAGGGTGATCTTGGAAGTCCTTCCCTTGCCTCCATCTAATGAACCTGTTATCTTTCCACAAATAGTAAGAAAAGGATTTTGTGATACAGGAGCTGTTTAGCAAAGTTGTCATTCTTGCACTGTTCGAAGTAGCTCATGAGTGTCGTTTTGGGAGGGTTATTGACTTTGTAAATCACATTGTTTTCTGTGATGTATACTCCTTGGCCATTCTCAAGGTTCACTGCAAGGTGGACCACGGAGGGATATCTCTTATGAACAATGAATCCAATGACTGCCAGACATCTTCCGAAATGCTGATGTACCATCCAGTTTTGTAGAGCGTAACTTCATCTTTCTTGTTTTCTAGTGAGAATGCTGCCTGATCACTGTCCTTATTAACGTACTTGCATATAAATTCTATCGACTTGACTGAGTTGCAGTACTCAACATTGATGTGAGCCTGGAAGGTACGAGATAACACAGGATTGAACGGCACCACCCAGTGGTTTTCCGGCTTCATTCTATCGAGTTCGACAGTGAATCCTACACCGTTCGGGTATCTTAGCCTGTACTGTGAATACCCATCGTCCCCTGTCTTTATCTCACTGATGAAGGGTCAAGGGTGCCACTTTATGCAACAACCACTTGACATGCATGGATAACTTCTGTTGAAATTGCCGCATGGTCCACGGATCATGTTGATCTTTACTATTTGGTACAGGACAGGATCTACCTCAGGGCCTGGTATCTCAGGACTTATGTCTTGTTGGATAAGTGTTAGGGAGATCCTATTCTCCAACCACAGCAGGATGTAAATATGTGGGAGGCCTCTTATATGCCATTTAACAGAGTACATAAACCACCTCATACTCCCAAAAATGCTTTATTTTGTTATAATATTCATAATAATCTTCACCTTGAAATGGATACCCGGATTATTAGGTATTGACAATGCTGAGACTTTTGATCCGGTAATGAAGCCTCTGCTATATTCATCCATTTAGGATTGCAGGTAAATGTTATGAATAAATCAGGCCGACCGTAGTGGCGCACGTACGTCATGACATCCTCCGTTCGCTCCTGCGAGTAGCGTGGTCTACCGGTAAAGGAAGAAGGCAGGATAAACATTTGACCAAACTCAGTCACGTTGGCTTCACTCTTCTTCCCAGAATTCTACAGGTAAATGTAGTTCCCTGCCCTCAACTTATTCTGATTGTTTCTGATGCAGAACAACCTCTCTGTTTCAATTTTCTCGTACATGTATAACAGGAACTGATTGCGGAGACTACGAAAAATATGCAGGTGATTGTCTTCTTCTTCTCTTCCCATAAATCGTTATGAGTAAAGCATGGCTGCAGAATCTGTCTTATTGGGGGAGAGTTTGGTTGTGGAGTCAACTTGAGGTAACGCGATTGAATAACCATCCTCACCAGAACAAAACAGTAGAGGGTCATTGTAGGGTATCATAGGCTCTGTGGGTCTCGCTGATTTTATCTAGCGTGTGGTTGAAACTGTGTAGCCTGATGTCTCTTCTGAATACCTGACCCACAATGATGACAGCTATCTCACTTGTGGTGGTTGCGTTGAATCAACCTCTGTGACCTACCTTGTGCTTCTTGCCAGCATGAATAATGACTTAAAAACAAATTTTTATATCTTGAAATTTTATTCGTGGCAGATTTGAAATCCCTCACATATTTGTTGTTATCATGAAACATCTTCTGCAGCTGGTAAAATAAACCAGGTTTCACATCACTGAAGTTGCCACACCTGAGAGTGGTTTCCTTCTCGTCATCCCCCACAAACTAAGTTTGCAGAAACTTCGGGTCCTGCTGTGATGGTGGAAGTAGGCTGCCCATCCTGTGATACACCGGGCCTTGGACCTTAAACATAGGCATGAAGTTGCCTTCTGATTCTTCCTTTGCCCAGAAAGAAATCATTTGAATGCAACCATTATATTTTCTGATGATATTCATAAAGTGCTTGGAGTGAGGGTGTTGCCCATTTAACAGACTGTGGAGGGGCCAAGGTGGTTTCTCGAAAGGAAGGAGATGCACCTTGCCACTGCTGCAGTACATGCCAGGGGTCTCATCCCTCCATTTCTAAGCTTTACACCACTGACAAAGGGTATCCAATGCACCTAACTCAAAGGTCTTATCTGACCCTTAACTGATGTCAGGGTTGTAACTGAGAGCAGAGTTTATTTTATTAGTCCATGGAACATTCTAGCCTTGCTGTCTCTTTTTATGTGAAGGATTATTTCTCGTTACTCCAGTTCGATGAACCTCCAAATTCTTCAGTGAATATGCAGCAACAACGGCTTAATGAACCTCCGGTTGCTTTAAGGGCATTACAGCAATAGCTGGTCGATGAAACTCTGGATGCTTCAGTGAATATGAAGCAACATCAGCAAGATTAACTTCTGGACATTTTCAAGAGTATTTAGCAGCAGCTTTAGACATTTGTTTGTCTCTTATTGTATTCGTAATTTTGACACGGTTCTTTTTCCCACCTCGCTTCTTTAGAATATTACCGGGACATTGCATTGAAGGAGTATAGGGTTGATGTGGAATAAACTGAGAGAAATATGGTAGCTCTTTAACTGCCTGGTACATATCAAAGTGACCCATGGACAGATAGCCAATAAACCTGAGCCTCCCTACATCCTCACCAGCCTCCCCAAAACCTACTAATAATAGACAATTCTGGTAGAATACACCTCAAACCTCAAGGTGTACAACCTCCCTTCCACCTCCAACACAGGTGGTAGCATAGGTGCAAAGATTTGACATTTCAACACAGTCCGTCTCATTGCTGACAAAGTTGTTATCCTCATTGCCCATGGTAAGCTCTTGAAAACTGTTCCAATTATCATATATATAAACTACTATCTGCTATCGCAGCTCATGGCCTACAAGACTGTCAGTGCCAAACACGGCGTATGATAACGAGTAAAAAAAACACCCTCCATCAACATTCATACGCACAGCATTTTGAGGCACACTATACCATCTACCAAGATATCCAACTCCATTACACAAAATTAAAACAAACTTTTAAATAACCTTAAATACAAATCCAAAATCGTATCGCGCCGCAAAAAATTTCTTAATGACGAAGTACGAAACTTCGATATACAAACTAAAAAGTAATTCAATATCAAAATAATTTTACATTGCAGCAAAAAAAATGAATGAACAAACTGTATATAAATTAAACTAAACAATAAACATTATTGAAGAATTTCCTAGGAAAAAACAAATCATATTCCACCAAAGAACATTCATGTAATTAATAATGTACAGTACATACCGAGGAAAAAGAAACACCACCATTCATCAAGAGAATGGCAATAAACTCAATTTCTAAGATTTATATTTAAAAATAAATATTTTATCATTGATATAGCCAGTAAAATGTTGGTTTTATAAAATATATTTCAAATAATTGTTCTTTATTTTTAATAGTCCTACACCTTTAGTAAATAAGTTATTTCTCTTGAAGCGTAGCGTAAACATATTATCAACATTGGTGATATAATTTATGTAAAGCCCGCTATTAAGTAAATTACCCGAACAAAAGATATGGATCATATTTTTTTTTTTACCTATATGCTCCTCCTACCCACAATATATCCCGGTGTTCCAGTTTGAAATTTAATTTGTTCAGACTTAAATATGTGTAGTGCCTGAATGCAGAATCACAGTTATGGACCACACAGAGAATTAATCGAGATATACGCTTATATAAAGTGTTTGTATTAGTTTGGTAAATGTTAAACCCTGCCCCTTTCCCAACACTTTCTTTTTAGCTATCAGCTTTCTATCAAATTTGAAAGTAGTTGTGAATATTCTTGCTAAATTTCACATCTCCACGGCTACAGGCTAAAAGGATATATATGAAATCGAAAACTACCCCCTCCCGTTAATCGTTAAGGTATTTTAGAAATACAGTTGAAAACCTATTAATTTCTTTATTTTTAAGAAGAGTATATTTCCCGAATTTGACGTTTCTAGATTAAGTGGTTTCAAAGATATAGCAGTTTTTCGAAAAACTCCCTCCCTCCCCGTATAACACGTTTGGTATTTTTTTCAAAAAACCGTTGAACACACATTTCTTTGTTTTTGAAAAAGAGTATTTTCCCCGAGTTTCACGTTTCTAGCTTAAATGGTTTAAGAGAACTAGATAAACTCGTAAAAGGCCACCCACTCCCCATTCACCCGTATGGGTGATTTTTTTGAAAAGCCATCGAACACATATTTCTATATTTTTTTAAGAAGAGTATGTTCCTCTAGTCTAAAGTTTCTACCTTAAATGGTTTCAGAGATATTCGTACTTATCAATAAAGTGTTTACCCCCATTTTCACTCATTATGACGCCATTATCAAAAATTCATAGAATATTTTTTCTTCTATTGTGATAAATAACCTTAAGGCTAGCTTACGCGGTTTTGGAAAAAGCCTAAATTTCCAACCCCCTTGTTTCGCACCCTAAGGGGTTGAAATTTGCAAAATTCCTTCTTAACGGATGCCTACTGACTGTAAGGGCCCTTCCTACCAAATGTTAAGATTCTAGGTCCAGGAGGTCATGAGATACGGTGATGAGTGTGTCAGTCAGGGCTTTCGTCTTTATATATATATATATATATATATATATATATATATAGATAGATAGATAGATAGATAGATAGATTTGAAGGAAGTTGTGCTACGGATTTTTATCGCTTAAGAAATATTTTTCGAACCCAGATGAGCTTGAACCCACAGGCATCAGGTCCTGAGGTGAGCACTGTACCCCAATACCACCGAGCTCAACAAAAAATATTTTAATAACTTCCAGTCGAGTATGAATGAAAACATATAGTTTCTTAATATTTTGAAAAGTATAGAGCAATATTTATACAATAAATATTTCAAGCTGAATTTCTGTGATAGACCCATGCATAAATGATAAATATGTACAAACACAATTTTATTAAATTAACTTTTTTTGTGAAAAAAATTTATAATCACACAAATAAAAATTTTTAAATCAATTTATTATAAATGTTGCATTTTTAAATTATACAAAGTGAAATATTAAGCTACCTTATAATATGTTATGAAATAATTTCTCAAAAATGAATACAATTTTTAAATTAGGAATTTTCGAAAAAAATCTTCGAGTTGAATTTGAGCACATGCTCAATCTCATCTAGAACTCTAATTTTAGAGTACTCGCACACCTCTAAACGGAAGGTGAACGTTATAAACATACCCCTATAGAATTAAAACTATATTTATAATTTAAAGAATTAATGGAAATTAATGTTTAGTCTTTATTTTTTGTTTGTAGAGAAGACACCATTGGGAAAGCTTAGACGCAGATAAGATGATAACATTAAAATTGACATGAAATATATAGGTTATAATGAGGTGGACGGGATAGAAATGCTCAAAATAGCTATATGATTTAATGAGGGGGACTGGATAGAACTATCTTAAAATAGAGACAAGATTTAATGAGATGAACTAGATATAGCTAATTCAAGATAGATAACGTTGGCGAACTTCTGTACTTATGAGTCCTTAATGCTTAGATTAAGTAAATAAGTAATATTGGTTAATCTTTTAAAGCACCTTGCACTTGTGTTATAACAATTGGGGGTGGCATCAACTCGGAGTGTGAAGCTCATGGGTTCGATATGAACTTGCCCTCGTGGTGACTGACCTTAACAAGGACGGGATAATAGGTTTCCCGCCCCTGCCTGCTGGATCTTCCTCATAGCGTACCCCAGATAACGTCATTAGGACTTACCTTACGGCTGTCTTAATCTGTGTCAAGGTCTTCCGTGTTAAGAGTGAATGGGAGGGAAGTCCCACCCTCGCTACTAGCCACACACTGAGTGGTTGGTAGCTAGTACCTTTCCAGGAAAGCTAGTCAAGCCACCTATACGGGGTCCCCACTGGACAATTCAGTTCGAAAACCAGTTTAGGGCGATTCCTAAGCCTGGGCGCCTGATCTCCTGCAAGATGTTACCGCACTGGCGTGAGCGTCCATTACTCATGGAAGGAGGGGCCAACTCTTATCACTCATGGAAGATGATCAAGTCAAGTGGAGCGGGGTTCATAGCTATCTGAGTATGACAGGGATCAACGGCGGGCACAAGGTCATACGTTTTCTAAATTACTCACTGCGCGCATTTTACGTGTGTAGCTACGCTCGAAGGACACATCTATGATGGGATGGAGGAACCTTGAGAGAGGGGTATGTTCTCCAGATAGCTGGTTGCTGGACCCTGACATGGCAGGGGAGTTTCACTTTGAAAAGTTTCCGAATTATATAAGGTGTCAGACTAGTGACGTGGTGGTTTACTTAATATATATAAAACAGTCATTTAATTTTTATAGTAAACACTAATTTTCTATCAAATAAATACACAAAACTAGATACGAGTTTGAAAGATAGCAGAGAAAGCTCATAATTATATTTTATTTAGACTAATTGGCATACGGTTCTAGATTATGGGTTATCTAATGAGGTACGATACAAATGATAATATCAGGTACCATGCGAGGACATAGCCTTGCCGAGTTAAAACACTTACATTTGGCAGCATTACTGCTGATTCCACGACACAAGCTGCTGTGTTTCTGATAGCACTAGGTAGCCAGTGATTTCACACACTCATCCAGGACATAAGCTGCTGAGTTTCTGATAGCACTAGGTAGCCAGTGATTTCACACACTCATCCAGGACATAAGCTGCTGAGTTTCTGATAGCACTAGGTAGCCAGTGATTTCACACACTCATCCAGGACATAAGCTGCTGTGTTTCTGATAGCACTAGGTAGCCAGTGATTTCACACACTCATCCAGGACATAAGCTGCTGTGTTTCTGATAGCACTAGGTAGCCAGTGATTTCACACACTCATCCAGGACATAAGCTGCTGTGTTTCTGATAGCACTAGGTAGCCAGTGATTTCACACACTCATCCAGGACATAAGCTGCTGTGTTTCTGATAGCACTAGGTAGCCAGTGATTTCACACACTCATCCAGGACATAAGCTGCTGTGTTTCTGATAGCACTAGGTAGCCAGTGATTTCACACACTCATCCAGGACATAAGCTGCTGTGTTTCTGATAGCACTAGGTAGCCAGTGATTTCACACACTCATCCAGGACATAAGCTGCTGTGTTTCTGATAGCACTAGGTAGCCAGTGATTTCACACACTCATCCAGGACATAAGCTGCTGTGTTTCTGATAGCACTAGGTAGCCAGTGATTTCACACACTCATCCAGGACATAAGCTGCTGTGTTTCTGATAGCACTAGGTAGCCAGTGATTTCACACACTCATCCAGGACATAAGCTGCTGTGTTTCTGATAGCACTAGGTAGCCAGTGATTTCACACACTCATCCAGGACATAAGCTGCTGTGTTTCTGATAGCACTAGGTAGCCAGTGATTTCACACACTCATCCAGGACATAAGCTGCTGTGTTTCTGATAGCACTAGGTAGCCAGTGATTTCACACACTCATCCAGGACATAAGCTGCTGTGTTTCTGATAGCACTAGGTAGCCAGTGATTTCACACACTCATCCAGGACATAAGCTGCTGTGTTTCTGATAGCACTAGGTAGCCAGTGATTTCACACACTCATCCAGGACATAAGCTGCTGTGTTTCTGATAGCACTAGGTAGCCAGTGATTTCACACACTCATCCAGGACATAAGCTGCTGTGTTTCTGATAGCACTAGGTAGCCAGTGATTTCACACACTCATCCAGGACATAAGCTGCTGTGTTTCTGATAGCACTAGGTAGCCAGTGATTTCACACACTCATCCAGGACATAAGCTGCTGTGTTTCTGATAGCACTAGGTAGCCAGTGATTTCACACACTCATCCAGGACATAAGCTGCTGTGTTTCTGATAGCACTAGGTAGCCAGTGATTTCACACACTCATCCAGGACATAAGCTGCTGTGTTTCTGATAGCACTAGGTAGCCAGTGATTTCACACACTCATCCAGGACATAAGCTGCTGTGTTTCTGATAGCACTAGGTAGCCAGTGATTTCACACACTCATCCAGGACATAAGCTGCTGTGTTTCTGATAGCACTAGGTAGCCAGTGATTTCACACACTCATCCAGGACATAAGCTGCTGTGTTTCTGATAGCACTAGGTAGCCAGTGATTTCACACACTCATCCAGGACATAAGCTGCTGTGTTTCTGATAGCACTAGGTAGCCAGTGATTTCACACACTCATCCAGGACATAAGCTGCTGTGTTTCTGATAGCACTAGGTAGCCAGTGATTTCACACACTCATCCAGGACATAAGCTGCTGTGTTTCTGATAGCACTAGGTAGCCAGTGATTTCACACACTCATCCAGGACATAAGCTGCTGTGTTTCTGATAGCACTAGGTAGCCAGTGATTTCACACACTCATCCAGGACATAAGCTGCTGTGTTTCTGATAGCACTAGGTAGCCAGTGATTTCACACACTCATCCAGGACATAAGCTGCTGTGTTTCTGATAGCACTAGGTAGCCAGTGATTTCACACACTCATCCAGGACATAAGCTGCTGTGTTTCTGATAGCACTAGGTAGCCAGTGATTTCACACACTCATCCAGGACATAAGCTGCTGTGTTTCTGATAGCACTAGGTAGCCAGTGATTTCACACACTCATCCAGGACATAAGCTGCTGTGTTTCTGATAGCACTAGGTAGCCAGTGATTTCACACACTCATCCAGGACATAAGCTGCTGTGTTTCTGATAGCACTAGGTAGCCAGTGATTTCACACACTCATCCAGGACATAAGCTGCTGTGTTTCTGATAGCACTAGGTAGCCAGTGATTTCACACACTCATCCAGGACATAAGCTGCTGAGTTTCTGATAGCACTAGGTAGCCAGTGATTTCACACACTCATCCAGGATATAAGCTGCTGTGTTTCTGATAGCACTAGGTAGCCAGTGATTTCACACACTCATCCTGGACTTTATATTAAAATACAAGTGAGATATATCCCTAAGAACTGGACAAGTTTGTGTGGCTCAGTGGGCAAAAATTCCTCGACATTATTCTAGTGTTAATGTACAAGTTACACCTTATTTTTGAAACTGCTCTTTTTGTGAATTAGAAAAAAATTCTGGCCATTCTGTTAAAGGGCTATTTCTTTTTTACATTTCACAAATTGAGCAATAATTTAATGAGCTCTTTCACACATTTTTTTAATGAACTGGGTATTATTGTACTATCTACAAAAACCGAAACGGACATTATTTTCTTATATTATATGTTTTGTTATATCTTACTACGCATATTCGCATATGTACTAATTAAGCTAAAGTGTAAATAATATGGAAGGTTGCATTTAGATGAAGTGTACCCTCATTTGCGTGAAGCGAGTGTGTAAAACCTTATAGCAAAATTCACTCCCAACACACCCACCCTAGATTCAAACCCCAGTTTTTCTTTATCGGCAGTCTAATATACAGTGAGAGTGACTCTTAAGACCATGTGGCCATCAAACCAGGTGACATTATATGTTAAAAGTTATAAATTAACCCAAACTAAGTAAACTAAACTTCCATTCTAAAATGACTAAAGGTTTGGACCCAAATTTTTCTTCACTTGTTCATTTAATGGATAGAACAAACACTGTTCAAGCCCGTGAAGGGGGTAGCACAGGTGCTACACAATTCATGAACACGACGAGGTGTTTTTCCTGTCCGGGAAATGGGCAAGCGAGGAACCCACAGCTATCGGAATGCTCACAGATTCGTTCAATTCATTAAATGACCAATTTCAGTTTAGGGGTGTCTTATACGATTTTTTTCTACAGAAGTTTAAATGAAAATAAAGTATATAAAAACAGCTGTTTAAATGCACACACGATTCCCTCCCCCCTTGCGTGAAACATAAATAAGTAGAACCGTAGGTAATGTTGGCATCACTGAGCGTGTTTGACGTTGCCCGCAATGCGGGGGATTCCTACCCTAGGGGCTACTTCTCCGAGCTGTCCCTCCATTGTACTCTCACGCTGAGCCGATACACGGGTTGATTTAAACATCCCTAAAGCATACTCCACACTTTGAAACTCCATAACCTTCATTCAATCCCCCGCCCCGTGCCCTCTCAAACCCTCTGCGCTTTTGTTGAACAGGTTGAGCTTTTGTTTCCAAGCTTGGGGATATCATTATTTATGCGTTATAAAATCCATTTATGTGTGTATAATTCTGTTTCCGACCTCCTCCACCTAGTTTATTCTAGTGACGGGAAACTGTGTCACATAATTTGTGTGCGTGTGTTGGTAATATGAGCCATTATTACTGTCTCTCTTGTGTTTCATTGTGGCACTAGACACATTTGATGATAGGTTTTATAACCCCAAAAAAACTAGGCTCTAAACAGAATATCTACATTAAATATTCACCTTAATGTTATATTTGTGCATCTAGTCTTCCCCAACTCTACTTTACAATATTAAGAGAAACTTTACTTTCTCATATAAAGAGAAAGTATTGTAATCACGAACATTTTTATTTCTATATTCTAATGTATCCCTACGTTTTACGTGTGTTTGAACAAAAAAAAGTGAATCTTACAGTTCTGTCTGTCCCCATGTAGTAATCTGTATGTCTGTCCCTGGACACAGATCTAAAACAGTTTGGTGGATTTGATTTGAACATGTTATTTATGTATTATATGGCTATACCTAAGGAAGATTTTTTGCCCTTAAAATAATGAAAGTTTACTGAAGGGTGATTTTTTTCTAATTCTGGATTTTTCGAAAATGGTTTTAGTGATTTTGTTTAAAATATATTCATTAGCTGTATATGATCTCCCAAATAACAGTGTTTACTTGTGTGTTTTTTTGTATAATATTTGTTTAGGGGTGGTTTACTGATGTGTGATTCTTTAAAATTTGAAATATTTAGAAAATGTTCTAAGATATTTACTTCAAAAGGCCTGGGGAATGTTTGGCATTAAAAATAAAGTTGTATCGTAGATTTAGGAAGAAAATTCATCAAGACTAGCTAACTAATGCAGTTTTTTTAATTAAATATTTCAAAAATAGCGCTAATGATTTGGTAAAAATGTACAAGGATATTTTTTTATACTATGCATAATATTATATATTTTATTTTCCCAAAAAATATATGTTATAGTAGTTTGCTGATGACTGAAATTTGAAAAATTTGTAAATGTTTAAAAATACTTTCAACTATTTTGTTCCAAATTTAAATATAAAGTTAATTTTAAATTAATATAAACTTTAGTTATTGACTAATACAATTGAAAAATGAGAAATGAAAATTACAGCTTAAAATATTTTTTTATAATATTTAGTACCACGTCTTACTACCCGTTCGGGTTATACACTTTAAGTACTAATTACTCTAATGGATTAGGAATTGGGAAAGTTGCATTAGATGAAGTGAGCCCGCATTTGCGTGGAGGGAGAGTGTAAAACCATTTAGAAAAAAACACCCCCAGTTCACCCGACCGAGATTCGAACCTCGATCTCCCCGTCCTCAGCAGTCGAGCTCAACACGACTAGCAACGTTTGCCAACTACGCCACTGAGGTGGGTTATAGGTAACAATAAAATAACTGCTTACAATTATTGTGGTTTCACACGGCTCATCCCAAATAAGTAGATTAGTAAAAATAGACAAAACGACTCGTCTCGAGGTTGAAAATGTTTAATTTGTGCACGAACCCAACTCGTCCCTTTCTTTTCATATCACTTCAATAGAATTGATCATATACGACATGGATGACGTAGTTAGCTAACGTGGCAAAATCATTCTCCTTTTGAAGAATTTAAAATTTAATGAATATCGCAATTTATCGAGTGATTTTAGCAGGTGATGGTGCGTGGAACGAAAGTGTGGAACATATTTAAACACAATGGGCTAGTTTTCGTCTTGCTTTATTTTTTACCTGAACTTGGCTTATTGATTGCAGCTAGGTGTCTAAGGTTTTCACATTTGTTATGTTCTAGACGAGTTTGAAAGAAGGGACGAGTAGTTTTCTTGGTATTAGCTGGGTTTAAAAAACATGGGGACGAGATCAGTTATGATCCCCGTCGTACCTGGAAGATTTCCTCGAGAGTGATTAAATTAAGGACGAATTGTGTGATAATATATTTCTGAACTACTTATGGCCTTGAAGTATTGCGGTACATTAATAATAAATAAATATCTCACTTTGGGCTCGTTTCATAGTCAGAAACCCAGGTGGTGTAGTTAGCTAACGCGCTTGTTTCGTGTTGAGATAGACTGCTGAGGATGGGGAGATCAAGGTTCGAATATCGATCGGGTGAACTGTGGGTGGAGTTCCTAAATGGTTTTCCACTATTTCTCCACACAAATGTGGGTTCACTTCCTCTATATTCAAATTTCCCAATTCCTAACCAATAAGCATAGTTAGTACTTAAGCCTATAAAACAAACGGTTAGTAAGACGCGGTGCTAAGTATTATGATTATTATTATCATAGTCAGACTTAGCTAGCCTCAAATGCGATGCTATAATAAATACAAGACACCTGCCTGGACAAGAATGGAATGGACCAGTTTCACATAGGAAAGTGCCCCACTCCATTCTGGTCCAGGTAGGTATTGTCTTGTATTTAGTATAGCATCGCACTTGAAGTGTACCAAGTTTGACTATTAACTCTCTCTTTATATTGACAAATAAAAAAAATATATAAAAAAAAAATACAAGTAGTTTGAAAATTCATTTAAACTAACTATTAAAACTACAACAATACAAGATTATTAAATTTAAATGAAGTCTGGATGTATTATTATATATGGTAGCTACATAATTATTTATACAGTAGCTTGTAATTAAAATAAATTAACTAAATATTGTACTCGATATGAAAAATCTCACCCCATGCTGAATTTGGCCACAATCCAAGTCTACCTTTTTCCCACCATTCCTTCCTTTTCCAACATCCAACCCACCATTGAGAGCAGGTAATAATATACATATTTTATTGTTAGTCCCTGGTAACCTGGCTCGCTTCAATCCAGTTATTCTCAATTTCTCCTCTTGCATTTTACGTTCCAAATGTACGAACATCCATTTCTTCAAATCAAATTATTTTGTAATGGATTGCAGATATACCTCCTCCCTCACACCCAGCTGTATCCACGTCAGAACGTAAAAGAGAAACCGAATTAAAAGAACATAATTTATTAATATAAGTGTTAGCGTTATACCCAATTATTGATCAAACCAGAAATTATCTAGATAAACAATGCACAACATTGAATAACATTATTATGTTAGTACCTTCAACTGTCAACTTGTAACAGTGTTATTGACCAATATTTTTAAATAGGTTTATTTAAGTTTAAATTCACAATATTTGAATATGGTATTTGTTTTTGTTTTTATTAAGCACCGCGTCTTACTACACATTCAATATATACGTTTATATACTAATTACGTTAATAGTCTTAGAATGAGTAAGGCTATATTTACTGGAAGGGTACCCGCATCTGCGTGGAGGGAAAGTGGAAAACCATTTAGGAAAATCACCCTCAGTACAGCCGATCGAGATTAGATCTTCGACCTCCTTTTCATCGGCAGTAAATTATACTGCAAGAATAGCGCCTTTGACAACGTGACCACCGAAGCGAGTTCTAATTACTAGTATAATGTATTAGGGGTGGGGGTAGAATTTAGAGATATTTTTAAAGAAGTGCATCTCATTAACCACTAGGGTAAAGCACACATGTAAAAACTACATTAATGTGTTTGGGGATTTAAAAGGTTGAATAAAGAGGAAGTGTACCCAAATTTGCGTAAAGAGAGAGAGAAAGAGAAGAAAACCATTTAGAATAGTAACACTCCCACTAAATCTGACTGGGTTTCAACAATCTACGATCTCCCGGTCATTGGTAGTCCAGCCAGTCTATTTCTAGAGCGACGATTTAGAGCACAGGTTCTTAAACGGTGGACTGCAACACCTCTAGGGATCGTTACAAAGGTTCAGGGGTCACAGCAAACTTTTGCAAACATGAGTACGGTAAATTAAATATTTATTTTATTCTGAAAATTGAAAAATGAAACCTGGACACGGGAATCGAACCCGGGACCTTCGGCTTAGTACGCCAATGTTCTTACCACTGAGCTATCCAGGATTCGTCCCGTGCACATGGTCATTCTTCACTCATAGTTTAAGGCAGAGTTTAAGATGGACGTGCGGAAGTCGTAAGAGCATTGGCGTACTAAGCCGAAGGTCCCAGGTTCGATTCCCGTGTCCAGGTGTCATTTTTCAATTTTCAGAATATGATATCTAAGTGTTGTTATCCTCACTAAAATGCATTAACAATAGTTTCGGCTATTTGTTTCATCAATTTAATTTATTGCTATTGAAATTATAATACACTACAACCTTTCATTCAATATAGTTATATAAATTAATTTATTGCGTAGATATGCGTCATCTGACATAATTCCAGTGCTAAAATTTTGATAATTTTTTACAAACACTGCACCTTACTTCCCATTAGGGTTATACATTTTGATTACCACTCGTGTTATTTACTAAGATCAATTAATGGCTTCCATTGTTTGAAAAGAGAAGTTGTTAAGACTGAGTTTATTGGGTCAAAATAAGCAATATCACCCATGTCATAAATGTTTTATAATTATTACTGATTATTTGTAACAGTTACCTTTTATATTATATAGGTGACCTGGCGGTTTAGGGGTAAGGTGTCACACTTCTATGCTGGCGGCCGGGGTTCAATCCTCGGTCCCGGCATAGATTTATCTGATTAACAAACCCTTCCTTCACCTCTGGCAAGACATCTTGTGAATGTGGGGAATGTAAGGCCTCCACCGTGGTTCGGATTCCACGTTAAACTGTAGGTCCTCCATTTCATCTCACAATCACCCTACCATTACACATTAGCGTAAGTGCGTACAACCCGAACGGGTAGTAAGACGCGGTGCTAATAATAATAATAATAATAATAATGATAATTTTATATTATTATTTTTTTCTAAATTTGTATGGTTAGAGAATAACAAAAATGTAATTGGTAATACTAAATATAATAATCGCACTTAATTTGAATTAAAAAAATATGTTCCAATAATTTTTCTCACATTTTTCAAAAACTGCTCAATATTTGACACTAGATTATAAAAACAGCTCAACTCGACTCAACCCCTACTGCCTGAGGTCACTAGTAGCTCGGTTTTATTAAAAGGATTCACGAATAAAATAATGAAATAAGATTGATAAATGTCGCCACTTCAAAAAAACCTTTCTGTGAAGAGTACTTGTTTCAAGCTTAAGGATATTAAATATTGTCACCTATCGTCAACCCGACAAAAATAAATTTGACATAATATTTAAGCAAAGAAACAAAGAAGAGTTGTATCTAAAAACACTATCATCCTTTATCTATAAACACTATTTAATATGTATTTTAAATCGGAGTCATAAAATGTCAACAATCAACAAAACAAAGAAATCAAAGAACATACACTTATTTTAAATACATAGACATAACATTATTAGAAGCATAGACATATAACCAGTTATATTGTGAAACAAAAATTAGAAATGCCATCTATTGAAACAATATAACATTCTCGCACCTTGAGTTTCTGAATCAAAACAGCAAGAAATAAGGAATTTTCCCAGACAATATCACTTTGACAAAGTTAAGAGTATTAGCTTCATTGTTCTTTTCCCATACAAGCACAAAACGCAATAATTACATTATATTAAATATCTTTCTAAAGTAGTAACTTTCCTAACCTTTCTAGTCCATTTGGCCATAGAAGTCTCTGTTGTAGGTTTTTGATCTCCCTCTTATAAAGCCGTATCTGTTGGCACATTCGACAAGCTAGAGCACGTACCTTTAGGCCTTGAGTTTGATTCGGTTGCCTCGAAAATATACAGTCGTTGAATAGGCCTCATGACAGTGCCTGTACCTGTTCTCAACCGAACCAGTCGAGGCACTCCATCAAGTCCAGCATACAACTCTTCTACCACAGCTAAGTGCCGGTCCAGCCGTTTGAGGTTGCCACTCCCGAGGAGAACCACTTCACTGACCTTTAAAGGATATTCCTTCTTGCTCTTTGAGATAACAGCTAGCTAACCCAGATATTCACTGCGAAACCTCTTCCTCAAAACCTCACGCAGTTTTTGCAAGTATCTTGACCTCTTCTTCAGATCAGTTGTCCCCAATTGGTCACAATCGGGCACTCCTACTTCTTTGAGGTCCTGAAGGAATAAGGCTTGTGACTAAGGAGTCAGTCTGTCAGGATCCTCTGATACATGGGACAAAGATCGTGAATTCATTATAGCCTCACAATCAAAGAGCACAGTTGTTAATTCCTCAAAAGTCAGCCGAGCTCTTTCAGGTACTCTCAGAAGCAAGGGTTTCATTATACAAATAAGGCGCTCCCACCAACCACACCGCCATGGATAAGCAGGGGGATTTAATTTCCAAACAATTCGTTGTGCTGAGCTAAAAGAATTAAATTTCTCCAAGCCCAATTATGAAAAACCAACAAAGTTGGTCCCGTTTTCGATGTATACGACAGATGGTATTCCACGTCAAGCCACGAATCTCACTAGGGCTTGTATGAAGGCATCGGAAGACACTGCAGATAATAATTACAGGTTTACAGCAGAATAAACTGTACACTTAAATAGGCATGCCCAGGCTTTCCTTCCATCTTGTAGGTAAAGTTTACTCTCCAGATCCATTCCTGTGACTTCAAACACTACAATGTAACGCAATCTGCCTTCAGGTAATGAAGGCACAGACCGATAAAAATGTAAGCCTGCAAATTGTTTCAACATATTGCATTGCACGCTTCTCTTACCCTCTACAATCTAGAACCTTTCTCTAATCATACTCAAATGACCCTACACTCCCATATGGTTTGCCTTGCCATGTGTCTCATGAATCAAAATGGTGACCATTGGAGGATCGGAAAGCAATAGGGCTTGATATCTGAAATCTGACACATTCTTCCGTTCGGTTATTCGTGTTTTCAGATGCAGAACCTATTTGGCGTCCACAAATAAATTGAGTGACTTGACAGGTTTACACTTTGAGCCTTAAAGGATTCTTTCTAAATAAATCTAATGACAAGGACTTCGGCCTCATACACTTCAGTCTTCGATTGGTTAATGCAATTACGAATTAACCTGAGCACCCATCCAACAATACGGAAAATTTTGTGGTACTGAGAGGAAAATCGGTAATACCACTCACCGTTGGTGCTCACGTTAGAGCCGTAACCACATCTTTTTTTTTCTGGTAGATAAAAGTCTTCCATAAAGGAAACCACTTCCATAGACTATTGATATGGAGGCGGCTTTAGCCATTCAGGCCCCTCCCACTATCTCACCTGCATACATTTCTTAAAAGAGCAACCTCGACTGGTAAGATCTGCTGGGTTAAGTGGATTTGGAACTTGGAACCAGACTTCTTTCCCCGTCAATCGTTTAATCCCTTGAACCCTATTATGTAAAAAAGTAGCCCACTGCTCCTCTCTTTGTATCCACGCTAAAACAGTACTTGAATCGCTCCAGAAACAGAAGTCCGACACAATCAAATCTAAATGGAGGAAAACAGCCAACTCAAATAGTTTTGGTTAAAAGTTCCAGACGTTTTATAGTTGTTTTCTTTATAGGCGCTACCATGGCAATGATTCTAGTAGAAAAGCGCACACGCAAACTCCACACAGAAAAAAAAACACAACCATAAATGCTCACAGAACAAATGTCCACACTGAAAAATACCCACAAAGAAAAATACTCACATGTAAAAAATGCTCACATGAAAAATGTTCAAAAGAAAAATGCTCACGCGGAAAATGCTCTCACGAAAAATACTCACGCGAAAAATGCACACACGAAAAAATATCCATCAAGACAAATGCCCCCATTCATTTTTACTATAGAAAGTATTGTAATCGTGAAAAAAAATAAAAATCGAAATAAAAAATTTAAACAAGAAAAAAAACCCGGCATCTTACAACTCTCAGTCTCCTTGTCTGTTTTTCTGTTTATGTATGTGTTCAAACGTGATATTTAATTTTTAATAGTTTATACCTCCAGATTTTTTTTTTCATTTTCACCCTAGCCCCCAAATTAAGGGTGATGAGTGCGTTTATGTCAATAATGTTCAATCTGTGTAATATATTTGATATATAATATGTACTCATAAAAAACGAGTGTTTAGGAGAGCGAATTAATTACTAAAAAGATAATACTCGGAGATAAGACCATCGAACTCAGATTTTCCCGGATATCCAGCCAAATACATCACTAAAAGGTAGGCTCTACAAAATACGTTTTTTTTACTATTGGTCATTTCCCGCCTCTGTTTTAGTGTGACTAAAACTGGTCTTCCAGAACTAAATTACATTTTAATTTAATTTAAATATTAATAAACAGATCGCTAAAACAAAGCGCTTCTAAACTACTGCAAAATTTGGGCGTCTATCCACCCATGGGAGTTCAAATATGTAACACACAATCCGCATCCCATTTGAAAGTTTGTTTAAAACCGTCCGATGTTGCTATTTCTGTTTCAGCCCTTGTCCTTCGCTTCTCTGGGTCCTCGAGTCCCAGAACATCAAGATCCCAGAGTGTGGAAATAGACAGATCTTCAGCCAACAAATAAGTTACGGTCATGGTATGAGAAAGTGACATCTTACACGGAACCTTACCAAGTAGCGTCCATCAAATAGTTGGTTGCAGCTACCAAACCACATTTAAGAACAACTCTTTCATCTGTGATTATTTTTTCCTGCGAAATCGGCCTTATCAAAACTTCTACAGGTTCAACATCACCAGTTATTTCTATGACCACCAGCTGTATTTCCTTCTGACACAACTATTTTCTGGTGGATAAAACAGAGCAACATTTCTGGTCATAATCAAGAATTTCAAAGTTGCATATTTAACTGTTCTTGGTGTTTCCAACTGAATTTGAAATTGATTGTGTGAAATTTCACCTAAATTATTTCCTCCTAACAAAGCATGATGAATACGCTCTTTACTTATTGACGTTTATCCCATGTCCCCTACCACTTCCTTCAGAACGTAAGCTCTCTGAGATTCCGTGTCTATCAGAGCGCGAACATTTGAATCACCCATTTTCCCCTTCAATAATACAATAAGAGTTGGAAGAAGAAATACTCCAAGGTGACCTGGCGGTCTAGGGGTTAAGGTGTCAGACTTCTATGCTGACGGCCGGGGTTACATCCTCGGTCCCGCCAAAGATTTATCTGATTACCAAACCCTTCCTTCACCTCTGACAAGACATCTTGTGAATGTGAGTAATGCCAGGCCTCCGCCGTGGTTCGGATTCCACTTTAAACTGTAGGTCCTTAATTTCATCTCACAATCACCCTACCATTACACACTAGCGTAAGTGCGTATAACCCGAACTGGTAGTAAGACGCGGGGCTAATAATAATAATAATAATAATAATAATAATAATAATAATAATAATAATAATAATAATAATAATAAAATA
>CABFOV010001469.1:47003-69879 GCA_902141375.1 Timema poppense
GGGGGGGGGGGGAGGAGCAAGAAACGTCGAGATAGATCAAAATATTGAGTCCGATTTTTTTGACGATCACAATACTTTCTCTACCTGTAAGAAAGTGAGAAAAATAATATCAGTTCCTGTGGAATACATTTAATACTAAACATAAAATATTTATATTAAAATATCAATAAAATTTATTCAAGTGTAGATTTTAGTTAATTTGAAAATCATATCAAAAATAAGGGCTTGCCCATTTATACATTCTCTTAACCCTAATACTTCTGTTGCACTGAATAAGGGAACTATAATATAGGTTTCTTGTTTTCTCATTCCACATTTTGAAGTTCAATTCTGAAATTAACACTTATGGTTTCATTAACTAAAACTATACGCATTTACAAAGAGATATGTTTTTAATTCTTTGGTTAAGTTTTTTAATTTTAAAAATTTAATCTCCCTATTCCCTTAAAAATATATATTAAATTGTTTTGTTTCTTCTAAACAAAGTTGTATTAAAGGTGCATTTTAAAAAAAGGATTAATTTTAGGTTTTATTCGATTAAAATCTATTTTAAATTAATTTTAAATATTGTTAACGTATATTTCATTTACTCAAAAAGGTGCTTATAAGATTAGCTCAAGCTTTAATAAAAAAAACTCCATGGTGTCAGCCATACTTAGCGAGTGCTCTATCTTTGTTGGGGAAGATGGTGTCAACTTCCATGGATATGGGGTTTAATCAGGTTGGAACAATGCTCCCTGTGTCAACTAATCTCAGTTTTCTAGACTTGAGCCGTTATTCTCTAGTAGCTCTTTGTCCTTATGAGACTGAGTTGACCCCATTTCAGAAAATCTGGATGCACCAGGGATCAAACCCAGAACCTCTGGATAAGTATCCAGGAACTATGACTACAATTTTTCCTTGTTAATTAAATGGTATGCGAATATCCTGAACAATTAGTAAGATACGCTGCTAAGAATATATTAATTAAATGACGTTTAACTAAATTATTCAAAGCCCTAAAATATTAACATATAACATGGAACACATATTTGATTACAAAATTATGTTTTTAATATCTTAGATGAAATGAAATATTTTGTTTGAATTTCTATATAATATTTTAATTACAGTAAAAATTAAGTGAAAAAATTTTCTCTAAAAATTATCCATCTTTTCTAATTAATTTAAAACGATGTACCTGTATAAAATATTGAAAATGTTAGTCTACGCTGGTACTGTAATGGGTAATTAATAACTTTTCTTGTCTGACAAACGTAATGTATCTCTTCTTTACAGCCATTGAATATGTTACTAAAAAGAGAAATGATTCCACAGCAGTTTATTTTAACTTTAGATTTCTTTTGTATGGAATAAAATTAAGCTTAAAGCTCTACTAACAGTAAAAGTAAATGACGTAACATAAAATAAACCTTATCATTAGGTTCATAATATATCTCTGGCTATAATTGTTACTTTCCAAATCTAATAAACTATTATTATGATAACTTATAATGCGTCATTTGTTTTAGTAGAAAATTTTAGTTACATTTCAAAACACTTGATTTAAAAAAAATAAAAACCACTCAACCTTTAATATTCATCTCTTAAAAAAATGAAATGAACAATATAATACCCTTTTTTTAATATAGCTAGTAGAATGGAATACGATTACGTTAATACTAATCATTATAAAACTTTATTTTTGCAAGAGTTATCACCATAAATTCTTAATATTTTGTATTTAATTACAATAATGTATTGTAAATGAAAAGAAGGTAGGATTTAGAATAATAATAATAGCACCACGTCTTACTACCCATTCGGGTTATACGATTTAAGTACTAATTACGCTAATGGATTAGGAATTGGGTAGGTTTAATTAGAAGAAGTGAACCCACATTTGTGTGGAGGGAGAGTGGAAAACCATTTAGGAAAAACCACCCCAGTTCACCCGACCGAGATTAGAACCTCGATCTCCCCGTCCTCAGCAGTCGAGCTCAACACGACTAGCGCGTTAGCTAACTATGCCATCGAGGCGGGTGGATTTAGAAGAAGTATTCTCTAACTATCGGGAAGGTTAATTGGGAAAAAATCTTCACACCAAGTCGGGATATGAACCTCAAACATCAAGTAACCAGGAAACCAGGCTAGTCAAACTTAAAGTTTAGTACGCGTGTCCACTAATGCAGGAGAGCACGTTAAAATATCATAAAAAACATTCAAATTATATAATTCAAGTCTAACTTAAAACATCTAGTTGAATAGCTCTAAATGATATAAGAAAAAAAAAATTAAAATAATAATTATACATATAGAATTTAAAATTATCTTCAAGAAAGGAAAAGTTTGTTGCTCTAATGTAGAATCCGAGACCACTCGATTATTCCTGATGACTGTAAGAGCTATTCTCAGAACAACAATTCAAAATTTCAACTTCGAGAATAAAAAAACAATGGACCAATCATCCAAAATCCAGCAAACAGGACCAATATGCTATGTAGCATGCAAACATTTTTCTTTTAATGACGTAATAATGTGTATATTATTATTATTATTATTATTAGCACCGCGTCTTACTACCCATTCGGGTTGTATGCACTTAACCTAATGTGTATGGTAGGGTGATTGTGAGATGAAATGGAGTGCCTACAGTTTTAACATGGAATCCGAACCACGGTGGAGGCCTGGAATTCCACACATTCACAAGTTGTGATTAACACACGTCTAGTCATATGTGAAGGAAGGGTTTGGAAATCAGATAAATCTGGCCGGAACAGAGAACCCAGGACCCCAGCACATAAGTCAAACACATACCATACCCCTAGACCACCAGGTTACCAAGATTTCACAGTAGTGCATATATGTATTTATCACCGTTAATTTCAGATATAGATTTAAAGTGTATTTTTAATCAAATTACTTGAAACAAGATTGGAAATAGTAGGTGACCTGGTGGTTTAGGGGTAAGGTGTCAAACTTCAATGCTGGCGGCCGGGGTTCAATCCTCGTTCCCGGCATAAATTTACCTGATTACCAAACCCTTCCTTCACCTCTGACAAGACATCTTGTGAATGTGAGGAATGCCAAGCCTCCACCGTGGTTCGGATTCCATGTTAAGCTATAGGTCCCTCATTTCATCTCACAATCACCCTACCATTACACATTAGCGTAAGTGCGTATAACCCGAACGGGTAGTAAGACGCGGTGCTAATAATAATGAGATTGGAAATGAGTGCTGCACCGTTATTACGACAGATAAAACTGTCAAAATAAGACATTTGTTCCAAAAATGTATGTCAACTCTTGAAAAAAAAACCCATTAAGAGTGTTATAACATATGTGGTATTTCCTCTTTCCTCACATTTAAGGGCCAATCCCTCCACCTCTCTTCATCCTGTACCAATTACTCACGCCCTTGTCGTGGTTGGTTTCTGGTGTCGACGCTGACGTAGCGTCGTCACCCTTGACTCCTGCGTCCATCTCACTTTACAAGGCCTGCATGTGAGGCGCATCTCATGTTTTAAACAGCGGGGACTTCTTAAATAACCGCCATAAGCACCCCACCCCCCCTCGTAACCCCTTCCACTTCTTGCTACCTCGCTTGACTGATGCTGCAATGTTCATCCAGAGGCCGCCAAACATAACCAGGAGGATTCTTCTTTAAAAGATTTATGATTTAGGACAGTAATGATCAACCCGGGGCACAAATACATCTTAAGGGGCGCGTAAAATCAATCTCTAATATATATAAATCGTAAAATATCTTTATTTAATTTATATATCTACTAGGGGTTTACAAAACTCTGACTTGGCTTCGAAACAAATAACAGAGGCTGCTCAGCTCTAAAAATAAAATCCTTCTCCAATAATTAAAAAACTCAATCAAAAATATTGACAACTAAATTTCTCAATTCATATTGAACTATATCTCCTCTGAACTGTTATGTAAGTTAAAAATCCATATTCATATGAAAACAAGCCCATGAAATAATTGAATTGCCTGTTGTATTGTATCTATATTTATAAGATTAGAATGAAATAATACAAACAATTTAGCAGTAAAACCTCTTACAAGTGATTTAAATACACAGAGCTATGTATAAATAACCACAATATATTTTTTCAAGCAAAAATAATTAATAAAAAATTATTTGAACTTCGATTCAGCCTAGAGAATATTTCAAATGTTCGATTCGAGTTCACATCGAATTGCTAAAGTAAATTTTACACCTTCATAATATACTTAGTCATGATGAACACTGAATAATCAGAGCCATTTGACATTTGTTGTTGTTAGAACAAACAATAATTGATCAAACTTCCAAAACATTAGTGTATAATGGGTTACGTCACCACTGGGAAACAAATGTCCCATTAGAACAAACAATAATTGACCAAACTTCCAAAACTATGTGTAGAATGGGTTATGTCACCACTGAGGAACAAATGCCCCATTAGAACAAACAGTAATTGACCAAACTTCCAAAACTATGTGTAGAATGGGTTATGTCACCACTGAGGAACAAATGCCCCATTAGAACAAACAGTAATTGACCAAACTTCCAAAACATTAGTGTAGAATGGGTTACGTCACCACTGGGAAACAAATGTCCCATTAGAACACACAGCAATTGACCAAACTTCCAAAACATTAGTGTAGAATGGGTTATGTCACCACTGAGGAACAAATGCCCCATTAGAATAAACAGTAATTGACCAAACTTCCAAAACATTAGTGTAGAATGGGTTAAGTCACCACTGGGAAACAAATGTCCCATTAGAACAAACAGTAATTGACCAAATTTCCAAAAATCCAAAGTAGAAAGTGTTACGTCACCACTGGGAAAGAGATGTGCTCTTTTGAAAGCTATCTCTGTCTGTTTTTTGCAACATTTTTATTCTTTTAGTGAATTGCACATAATGGTTCTTCATCTCATGTGTCATGTACACACCTTATTGTCTGTGCCTGTTCCTCCTACTTCAACAAAGCTCACTTTATATCTTATTTCCTCGAAACCATCATTGTCCTCCATCGCATTTTCAACGTCATCAGATTCGTTATTTACTGCAATCATCCAACATATCTTGCATCTATTCCTCCGTCTCAATTTGTGCTGTCTCATTGGGTAGTGAGAATGATTAAAGGCCTATATTTAAATAACATCCACATATTGTTTCAAACATGCAACCTGTAACTCGCATAACAAATCATCCAAGACTTCTTCTACCGGTCGATGACTCTATTGGCAGGTGGGGATGTTAAGGCAACAGGGGAAACCCATTTCATACATTGATCTTTTCATCAGCTGGACGAATCTCAAAACCTCTGACCAATTATTTGTCCCTTCTGTTTGCATCAAAGTGGAGATATATTTTACATGTCTTGGTTGGCTCTAGTGGCTGCCCTGACTCTGTATCGGGGTTTATCATTGACTAATGGCTAAGCACTCGTCACGTGACCACATATCAGTTCTGCTCTGTTTTTTAGGTAAACGAATGAATCCACAGTTATATAATATGCATGAGTGAGATATATTTTTGAGAAAGTGTACTCGTATTTGCATTGAGGAAAAGGGGTAAACCATTTAGGAAAACACCCCCTCAAATACCAATATCCCCATGACCGGCCGTCAAGTCTATCAATAGAATGACGTCTTAGACTATGCGGACACTCTGGCTGGTATTTTACTATATTATTAGAGTTATCATGTAGGTATTGGTCTATCAAATGTTGAAAGTAAACATCGAGTTTGATACGCTGACCACTCAACCAAATCACATAACTTCCGGGCATAGTTTGTTTAAATTTATAAAAGTGTAAACTCTTCTATTTTCTAGAACATTCACTTTTTTTTTTAACTATCCGTTATAAAATCTCTGTTCCCCGGACTCCATACTACACATCAGAGTAGTTGAGAGATATTACAGCTCACTGACGTTGCTAGGTTTGGTTGGAGGGGGGTAGAGGGGGCTTTTTGTGTGATTAATCGACTGCAACGAACAACGGGGAACGTATCTGTAGGAAAATGGTTGGGTTCATTGAGGTGAATCAGCTGGTGCAACGCGCTGAGGGTCAGTGGGTGACCTCGGCTAACTCTGGGTGTCCATGATCGGAATAACAGTTGCGCTGAGCACCGCTAGGTCTCAGCACTTGGTTTCCAACACCACCCCCTGGTAGACCGTATGCACCGCGTCTTATTACCCGTCCACTTACTACTAGTGATGGGCACCACAGAATGATTTAAACTATCATTTGATGAGAGCTATTGATTCCAAACTTTTGAATGATCATTAGATAGTTTTAATTTGATAGTCATCAAGAGCAGTTTTTGTGTTTTCTACTTTAGTTAAATTAACTATCTATTAGCTGCTGATAAAAAGAGTCAGACTTAAGTTCGTGTTAGAATATAGTGATAACTAAGCTGTCTATTCAAAAAAATAAGGTTCATTATCAATATTATTGCCTTTTGTTTGTGCCGTGCAATGTAAATACAACTAAAATAACACAAGATAATTAAAATATTTTCAACTGTAAAGAATATATTATTATTATTATTAGCACCACGTCTTACTATTCGTTTGGATTGTACGTAATTAAGCTAATGTGTAATGGTAGGGTGATTGTGAGATTATATGGAGGGCCTACAGTTTAACGTGGAATCTGAACCACGGGGGAGGCCTGGCATTCCACATATTCACAAGTTGTGATTAGTACACGTCTTGTCAGAGGTGAAGGAAGGGTTCGGTAATCAGATAAATCTGTGCCGGGACCGAGGATTGAACCCCGGACCCCAACACAGAAGTCTGACACCTTACCCGTAGACCGCCAGGTCACTCTCACCAAGTCTTTATTGTTGTTAAAATGAAGGTTGTGATTCGAATTCCATCCAGCTATACTGAGGTTTTTTCCCCCTCTTTCCGAACATTTTTCCTATTCTTCTTCCTCTCTAATGTTGGTGCCTTTACTCTTAATTCTACATTTCTCATCCCTACCACACTGCCAACCATCCTAGTGCTATAATGGTATGATCCCCTGGCTACTGACCTAAAGGTCTTGGGATCGATACCCGGCTAGTATCCAGAGATTTTTCTCGAAAGGGGGAATAATTCCAATGGTCACCACTGTTTTGTTAATTAGACTTAAGTTGGGTTAAGTTCTTCATTACTACCTTCGTCCTATAACCTCCTCGGGACATGGAAAGAGCCTCCACCTAGACGATGTACGATTAGTACATCGGTGACCTGGCGGTGTAGGGGTAAGGTGTCAGACTTCTATGCTGGCGGCTGGGGTTCAATCCCTGGTCTCGGCAAAGATTTATCTGATTACCAAATCCTTCCTTCACCTCTGACAAGACATCTTGTGAATGTGAGAAATGCCAGGCCACCACCGTGGTTCGGATTCCACGTTAAAATGTAGGTCCTACATTTAAACTCACAATCACCCTACAATTACACATTAGCGTAAGTGCGTACAACCCTAACGGGTAGTAAGACGCGGTGCTAATAATAATAATAATAATAGATTATTACATTCGGGAGTCCCCTGGTACATTTGTGCTGGCCAATATTGACACAAACTGGGCTACAAATTGATGAAGCAAAGACACGCCATTAGTATTAATTACTATACCATTTGTGAAAGTATTTCCACTATTATTGACGGGTGATATGACGTGGTACAAATACAAATAATTGTTTATCAAGGATTAACCAATCTTTGCTAAAAAAAACCGATCATATATATTTATAAAATACATCCTCCTCACAATATATAAAGAAAAATGGCAAATTCAACTGTAAACCTGTATATAATTTAAACTTCTAATAAAATGCGTTAATGATAATTCAGAGCCACATGTATTATTTAAAATTTATTAAACGGAAAAATATTGTTCTTATTTGTAAGATTGTTGTTATGACATTTAAACAGAGTGTACTAATATATATTTCTATATTTAGAACATTCTAACCATTTGAAAGTAGCATACATATTCAATAAGTGAGTTTTATTAAAACTTAAATTAATATTACTGTAACCCATTTCAGTGGCCTCATGGCTTAAGGCGCTACCCTCCCTATTCTTAAATGTATTAAAAGATCTTTAATGGTGAAAGTTGTACAGAATGAAACTAACTAACTAGGTTCGACTAACTGCACGGAGATGTCTGGATTTTAACTGTTGTTTATTGAAGAATGCATGTTAGTTTAGAACTATTTTAGGTCTGACTTGGACCCATCTGGAACCTGTAGATATATTGAGAAAATAACTGCATTCAATAGTTTGAGATGAAAACCTACAAATTTACAAATTTTCCATATATTTAATCAAGTTTATATTATTATATATAGTTAGTTTTTACATTTTTAAATGGGCTAAATGATGAGGAATTAAATTAAAAATTTCTCAAATCATTATTATTATTATTATTAGCACCTAGTCTTACTACATCTTTGGGTTATACGCACTTACGCTAATGTGTAATGGTAGGGTGATTGTGAGATGAAATGGAGGACCTACAGTTTAACGTGGAAATCCAAGCCACGGTGGAGGCCTGGCTTTCTCAAATCTAATCAATACAAAAATCATTCTCCAAAATTCAAAAATAAAATGTCACTATGTATTTTCAACATACAATACAAAATAGGTTTTAAAATCAGTTGTGTGTTATAGAATTCTCCGCTAAACCTAATTATGATGCATTATGGCAAATGAATAAACATACACACAGCATTAATGTCTAGACAAAATGATAATAAATTGATAATTAACAAACCAAATTGGATATATATTTTGGTTCGACTTTAACTCAATTATTAATACTGGTCAATATAAAGGGGAGGAAGAATAATAATTAATATTAAATTAGCATATAATTACCTGCATAGTGATGGAAAATAGTCGCACGTGGCCAATTCGTCAGACTGGTTAGCTGGTATATAAAAGATAGGGTTTGAATCCTGCTCAATGAATGGAGTGTAATTTTTCCCTTAATAGTTTTCAACACTATTTCCTTGCCAGTACGAGCACACTTCCTTAAAATATTACCTTATTAGTAGGTTATAATAAAATGAGGTGGCCTGGACCAATATTTAAAGAGTGTGTAGCATGTCAATCAGATATATTGGACAGCTACAATTAAAAAAATTCAATAGTTTAATGATTTATACAAGAAAGAAACCATATTTAAATATTTAGTTGAGTCTTCTACGAAGATGCAGTCTAATAAACTTACTTTTCTCCCTACATTCAAACACGTGGTTGGTCAAAAATATTGCCTTTTGATAAATACTGTACTAGATATCAAAGAAGAGGGTTAATATCATATTTATGAATAAAATACGTTTACGCAGCCCCTTTGCCATTGGATGATGTCGGATAAATTTACTTAGGCTTGCCATGCTGTCCACAAGAAAAAATAGTAAAGTACATCTATATCACAAATTCTCATAAAAATAGTAACGGATNTCCTAAGTACCATAATTAAAACAGATATATTTTAATATAAGATGCTTTGGTGTTTGCTCACCTCTTCAAGATGTCTATAGATTCATTTGTCCCACATGCGAAGCTCAAAACTATTCAATGATGGCCGCCACACGTGCTTACATTATAACACCTGGCTAAGGAAAGGAATGCGTATCAACTTCGACCTACTGACCCAATCCACTTTGAGAGACTCTAGTGGTGAGCCAAGGAAGCTTTTTCCTCCCTCTCCCCGCAAGTGAATTTTCCTTGTTAATTTTCTCTTTCTGCCCGCCTTCGTCCGTAGTTCTCCTTTCTATGTTCTTGTGTTTATCGTCGTTTCTGCTTTCTTCCATTCGTATCAGGTTGGGAACTATATAAGGACCCGTGTCCCAGTACACATTATATAGCCAGTTTACTGTATACCTGCATTGAAGGAAGGACTCCAGCATCGTCACGTCGATCATGAAGATATAGGCGTTGGATACACCGCCACCTTAGACAGGATGACGAATTTCAACACCCCCTATGAAGTCTAGGCCGTGGGATTCATCGCAGCTATGGATGGAACCACAGACTTCGATTTATTAAGTATTGTAAAGTAATCGACAAGTCCTTATGACTTCGAATTTAATTTTTGTTATAAAGATGAGCTATATCTGTTTGCAACCTTTTAGTTTTTTTTGTATAATGTTGGAGACGATTTTCTTTCGAATTGATAATATGTCTAGCTGACAGTTAATCAACTTCAAGTCTTGTTGACTTGCTAACTCAAAGCTTTATTTTATTGATTAAATATTGTGTCCTTCAGAATAACGGGACGAGTCTCTTTATTGTTTGTTTTTCAAATATTGTAGTTCAGTCCTGTATATTATGTTGATATATACATACCTTTATGTCTTTACATTCTGAGCCTCTGGCGTAGAAAGTTAAAATGCCTAAGTTAGGAACTTATAAACTTCCACTAGTTCCTTTTATATATATTTTTGAATCAAAATTGTTCATGATGCCTTGTACGTCGTGAGCATCAGTTCGATTTATGGATGGCTACCCCCAAGTTGTCTGTTTTGTTTACCTTATTACAATTCAGTTGATATAAATCAGTGTTTTGGGTTGGTCAAGTAATCACGCTTCACGTGCAGTATTAGTTTACGGTGAGCAACCCAGGGAACTGCACTAGAGTCATAGTGGTGTCCGCGCAAATAATACTCTTTCACTTCTGCCTTTCGATCGATTTCTATTGTTTGTGTTGTTCTTAATGCACTTACTATTAGAATTTTATGTACTATTGAATGCCCTGGCAATACCAAAGGGGAATGTGACCAGCCATAGTACTTTTTGTTGACACCTGTTTCTTAGCCATCGGCTGCTGTTATCAACAGCTTGTTATCCTAAGTGTTTAATGGATAATATTTTGAAGGCCCTATCAAGCAAAGGTGATTAAAAAGTTACATCTATATCTTGTCCTATATTTTTCTATTAGTAATTATTTAATTGTTCTCCTTTTTAGAAACACTTCTACCTGTGGCCTGGCGACTACACAGCCCTTGTAGCCACAGTCCCAATTCTAAAGCCTAACTACTATTATTATTATTATTATTAGCACCGCGTCTTACTACCCGTTCGGGTTATACGCACTTACGCTAATATGTAATGGTAGGGTGACATTCACAAGATGTCTTGTCAAAGGTGAAGGAAGGGTTTGGTAATCAGATAAATCTTTGCTGGGACCGAGGATTGAACCCCGCCCGCCAGCATAGAAGTCTGACACCTTACGCCTAGACCGCCAGGTCACCCTCAAGCCTAACTGTTTGGATCAAAATCCATACGCATTTCCAACTATATTATTGTAGACAATTGCTTTCTTAACTAATGTTTTTTCTATTAATAAATCTATATGTTGTTTAAACTATTTACTTTTCAATTATAATATGTGCTACCTGTAGCCCTAGACCTGCATAGAGCTATTTGGTACAAGTGGTCCAAATATTTATCTTTGTGATATATAGTAACATATTAGTAGTGTCAGGCCCCGTGATATACAAGTTAGAGCCAGCATGTAAGCCAATTCTCGATACTTTGTTGTGTTTAAGAGCCATACCTTAACGATTTTTTTAAATTTAGGAACTCAAAAGGTCAACTGCCACCAGAACGTAAGCTCACCATTCGACCCTATCCTGAAACACCTACCACTTTCTAAACTGATAGACTACCTCCTTAAAACATGTTTAACATTACCATCCCAGTAACGTTTTGGCCTAACAAGAGGTCTTGTATCTTCAGGTTTCCCAACTAAAATGGTTTGTACATGCCTGTCATCACCAATACAGGCCACAATACCATCATACCTCATCCTGAATGCCTTGATTATCCTTGATATATTTGGGGATGTATTTAAACCTTGAAGTTCTTCATTATGTATATGTCTTCGCTATCACGTTAGTGCTTTCCTCTTAGGTATAAATATATTACTGAACACTTTGTACTCAAATATATCAATTTATTCTCTTGGTACCACGAGCTACATCTGTAAAAAAACAACGGGTTTCATTATAGTTATATTTATTTAACAATTACACATCAAATAAACTGAAGACTGCTAAACAATTTGATGCATCAATGTAATATGAATATGACTAACATGAATTCTAAACCATTATTGTATTAACAAACTACAGTATATCCTTTTATAAGTGCTTTCGAAAATCATTGTGTTTTAATTTTATCACAAAGGCTAGGTGAAAAATGAGTTTGTGCAAGAACAATAACATTAATTTAAATTATATTGCACCTTTGATATATTATATGTAGAACACAGTAAAATTAGCTCTTTATGAATATATAATATACAAAGTTACTGACCGAAGACAATCAGATTAAATACGAGCGTGCCTCGGATATAAATTAACAGTTAACTTTTTTCATATCAAATACATCCTGCATTCAGTAAATGCATGTGTTTTTAATTTTAAGTGAATTTTTCTAAGTTAATCTGTATCTAGTATAAATATTAGCCCAACTGACTCACGAAGAAATATTACTAACCCGCTAACCCACACCGTGGTAGTGGTCAGTTCACCTGGCTACGAATCTAAGGGCCCCTGGTTCAATTAATGATAACGTGGTTAATTTCCCCAAAAGGGGAACCATCCCAAATGTCACCAGGGTTAGAGTGATTAAACTTAAGTTGGGTTTAAGAGTTTCCACTGGTTACACACCATCATACTCACTATCACCATCATACCCACCATCACCATCATACCCACTATCACCATCACTTCACCCCATCAGGACATGAAAGGATTAACAGTTAGTACGTTCGAACGTCCCCTGGGCAACAGTACATTAATACAAGCTAATATTTTCCAAAAACTGGGCTACGAATTATATATTCCCAACACGCTCATACATACATACATAAAGCCACTTTGGAGTGGAATATTAATATAATGGTTATGTTGATTAAAAAACATCACAACTGGACAGCGGTTTGTTTCAAGGTCAAATAGTTTTAAACAACAATCACTTTACCATTTTATCATTACAGGTTCTCTTTATATTAAATGTAACACTCATTCAACTTTTAACTTAAAATACACAATACAATAAATTTACTGGTCGATTCCTTATGGCTGTAAAATAAGGTACCTTAAAATACACGATAATAAATTAGGGTGTTCTAAAATTAAGTACCTAGTTATTAAACTACTTTGTCCAAAATGAGATGAATATATTGAGTAGTGGTGGAGGCTACATTTTGAAGGATTATGTAGCTTGTAATTACAATCATAAATTGCTAGGCCAATAAAATCTTGTGGGTCATGGTGGGCGGGACATTTAGCACGAATGGAAGAAACTATACCCAAGTTAAAGGTATTCACTGGCTAAGCTAATGGTAATAAACCAGAGAGAAAACCCAGACACAGATGGGAGGATACCATTAGAATGGACCTGAAAGAGAGATAGTGTAATGAGGTGGACTGGGTGGAACTAGCTCAAGATAGAGGTAGGGTTTAATGAGGTGGGCTGGATAGGACTAACTCAATAGAGAGATAGGGTGTAATGAGGTGGACTGGGAAGGACTAGCTCAATAGAGGGATAGGGTGTAATTAGTTGGACTGGGTAGAACTAGCTCAAGATAGAGGTAGGGTTTAATGAGGTGGGCTGGATAGGACTAACTCAATAGAGAGATAGGGTTTAATGAGGTGGACTGGATAGAACTAGCTCAATAGAGAGATAGGGTGTAATTAGTTGGACTGGGTAGAACTAGCTCAAGATAGAGGTAGGGTTTAATGAGGTGGGCTGGATAGGACTAACTCAATAGAGAGATAGGGTGTAATGAGGTGGACTGGGAAGGACTAGCTCAATAGAGGGATAGGGTGTAATGAGGTGGACTGGATAGAACTAGCTCAAGATAGGGATAGGGTGTTATGAGGTGGGCTAGATAGAAGTAGCTCTAGATAGAGGTAGGGTTTAATGAGGTGGACTGGATAGAACTAGCTCAATAGAGGGATAGGTGGCGCACTTTTTAAGTGCGGTCTTTAACTTTCAAGTTCCTAATTCTAAATAAAAAGTAGATACTAGTTTACATAATAATACAATTTTTAGTGAATATTGCTTTAATACAGAATTAATATTTGGGAAGAATACAGGAATAATAATAGAAAATACATATTTTATAAATGTTTTACTGTCAACAATCAAATAAAATGTTTTTAAAATAATTTTGATTTAATTTAAATTATTGTTATACATCTTTTCAAATTTTTTGAAAGGTGTAAATTAAAGAATGATTTTAGAGCTTACATTTCTTTGTTCCAATAATAATCTTATAATCTTAAAGCCAAGCAGTTATTAGCTGGTAACTTAAATAGTATGGATTAATTATAATGTTATTCACCCCAAATAATTTAAATACACTTTTAATATATTTATTTTATTATTATTTGATACAAGTGGGCCAAAAGTAATTACGGTATTTATTTTTCGAGTATTCGTCTAGTAGAAGAGAAATGTCGATTAGTCCCATAATGCCGGATATTATATACGAGTATTCTTATTTACTGAAATATATTATAGTGCGTTTTACTGCAATTTAAAACATTTACTTCAAACAAATAATAATTTACTAAAACAATCACATCTTCTGTCGTTATTCCACCGGAGGGAATGTTGGATTTGTAACTGTTCCTTGCCTGCTCTAGCAAAGAGGAAGGAGGGGAAAATAAATAAAGAAAACACGTCTTTTGTTGTTGAATTGAAAATTGACTAATTTTTTCTGTGCGTATGATACAAGCCAATTTAAAAGTAGTTGTATATTTTTCGACAACTACTGAAATATGACAATATCAAAAGTGCTGAGAGCTTTTCAATTTCAACTAGAATTATTTTTCACATTTCAAAAATAGCTTATAAAACATAAAAGTTAAAATAATTTTTTTTTGTGTTATTTTAAACACTATCTGCAATTGGCTTTTTACCAACAAACATCCAAGCTTTCTTTTATTTCCTGATCTTAACCAATATTTAAAAACATTGCTTGACTTAAGACTTATTTACATAAACACCAGATATTCGATGGTTATG
The DNA here is from genome assembly GCA_902141375.1 of Timema poppense. NCBI lineage: Eukaryota > Metazoa > Arthropoda > Insecta > Phasmatodea > Timematidae > Timema > Timema poppense. The sequence goes on from CABFOV010001469.1 coordinate 62,035, forward strand.
AAAATCATAAATTTTATTAGCTTGCAACTATGTGATTATAATTGAAAAAACGTGAAGGACCAAAATCAACAATATTACATTGAAATTTCCTTAAAAATTTTGAACTTTTATTCTACGGTTTTTTTTTTCATTTATATTTTAAAATTATGTTAAACATAATGATACTAATGAACACTACATTTATTTTAATTATATTCCTAATCACGTATAGAACAACTTTGAAAAATATTATTTAATGAATAAAATATTATCAACTACTGTTCATTAAAACCATGTGTACACAGGCAACAAATTGTCCAAACACTTTTCTGTCATTAGGGATAGGTGGCGCACTTTTTAAGTGAGGTCTTTAACTTCCAAGTTCCTAATGCCAAATAAAAAGTAAATACTAGTTTATTTAATAATACAATTTTTAGTGAATATTGCTTTAATACAGAATTAATGTTTGGGAAGAATATTTCATAAATGTTTTACTATCAACAATCAAATAAAATCTTTTTAAAATAATTTTGATTTAATTTAAATTATTGTTATACATCTTTTCAAATTTTTTGAAAGGTGTAAATTAAAGAATGATATTTAGAGATTACATTTCTTTGTTCCAATAATAATCTTATAATCTTAAAGCCAAGCAGTTATTAGCTGGTAACATAAATAGTATGGATTAATTATAATGTTATTCACCCCAAATAATTTAAATACACTTTCTGGCTAGCAGCTGCAAAGCAACAGATGAACGACGAAACAGTCGCGTCGTCGGTGTGTGTGTGTCAAAGGGGATCATATTTGTTACCAGGAAAAACAAAAGTTCCATAAACTTATATTACATCCATTATCCTAATGGAAGTAGAAGACATATTCTGAAAATTGAAAAATGACACCTGGACACGGGAATCAAACCCGGGACCTTCGGCTTATTACGCCAATGCTCTTACCACTGAGCTATCCAGGATTCGTCCCGTGCCCATGGTCATTCTTCACTCATAGTTTAAGGCAGAGTCTGAGATAGACGTGGAAGTCGTCAGCTTATAAACATGTGATTATCTAAGATCACAGCCATCAGACAACGCAGCCATTAGCGACTCGGTAGTTGGCATTTTGCAGCCATTCGACTATTATATGTATAATTAGAAGAAGTAGGTGCTATTTTTGCTCAATATTAAACGACGAGCTTTGACCGTTATAGTAATTATTCCGATAAGTTTTTTTCCTACTATACAATGAGTGTTTTCAGTTTTAAAGAATTTAGTCTCTAGCTTGACAGTCTATTTCCCAGCAGGAAACCAATTGTAGAAGAATAAAACGATTGATGGACACAATATTCGATATTTGTTCCCTAAACTAGACTGAAGTCAAGGGCTGGTCCAAGCACAATCTGGTGGGTAACGACAGAACTTGATTGGACTAGGCGCCTCCTTGTAGTAAGACAAATAAGTCGTCGTAATGTCGTGGCCCTCCACAGTCCTTTTCAACCGCCGGAACACAGTTCTGTGTACACACTTACAACCAAACTTATTGAACACATTGTAACGACGAAAAAGTATTTGGACATATTGTCGACTGTGTTCACATAGCCTGAATGTCATCATTTGTAGATAATTAGGCTGTTTTTTTAAAGTTTATCTTTTATCTGGCTCAGACGTATATAGGTAGGGAAGAACATGATATATGTTAAAAATATTTAATGTAGGCTTAATAGACATAAAACCCATTTATTATTATTATTACTATTTATTCACAAAAAAGTGTAGTGTACATGGTAAAAACATTGATTCATATTTTCTGTTTCACAACCTATCAATTTTGTTCTCCTTGTGCTAATTTCCAAAGTGTACTTTTTTTTTTTCCATTCCGCAGTATGTGAACGTAAGATACAGGTAAGAAAGGGTTATTTTGGGAGTCATTTCCCGTAACTTGTTTCAAGGGTCTCTAACCTAGGTCCAGTGGTCTCGTTTTATTTAAAAAAAATATTCGTGTCACTGCTTACCGACTGACTAACCGGACAAATATTAGTTAAAGTTGGATATCTTGTAATGAGTTTGTTTCCTGGAGTGCACAGCGCATGGTGTTGGACAGCTCCTCCTAGCGGTGGCTAGGGGGTGACATTTGTAGGACTTGTTTACATAATATGAGATCAATTCTTTATGTTTATGTTATTTATGGGTTAAGTTGTTTATTTATTTTACGGGGAGCAACGGTTTTTTAAAATATCTGCTTATAACAGGATTAATATGCATAAGCTACAGATGAAACTACATTTTGTTATATATTTATTCAAGGCACAAGAGCTCACTCTTACAATTTGTAATATTTTGGGAGATACATTTTATAAAAAAAAACAATAATTATTTTACAATACCTATTAAACACAACTATTAACTAAATTAATATTTATTTTTTATAAATTAACTTATAACTATTTATAGGTATAACAATATCATTTTATATAAGATACATGAGTCGGATATTTATTTTTTAAATATATTGTGTCAAGCTATAATATTGATACAAATGATAATAGATATTAAAAATTTGGTATGGTAGATTTAAAAACTAAAATAATAGACCAAATTAAGAAGTCTTTGAATAAATAGCAGTTTTCAAAAATATCATTTTATATTCAATCAACCACATCCTTTAAGATGACATTCCGATGGCAGTTTGTAAGTGTGAGATGTTAACAGGCGAGATATTTTACATATAAGTTAAATTATCAAACAGAGAGCAAATGATTAATTAACTATGATCCTACCTTTGCGAATGGTCACTGATAATATCTGGAGTGATGAGATGATAGCTGGTGTGCTGCAATATTGTTTCTTGAGAACTTATTAATTATTTCACACGAGAGAGTTTCATGGCTGTCTACCTTGAGGCTAAAAGACGCTTTTATCACAGTTCTACCCGTTATGGTAAGAAAATCGTGGGACGAGCGAGCCTAGAGCCATTAGGGGAGAAGGGCGGGAATTGGATCAAATAACAAGACATCAGCGCGGTGCTGACACCTAGTGGCAAATTATCATTTTGGGTTGTCTGAAATACATTTTATGTCGAGAGAATTGTGAAGCTAACAAGTTGGCAAGACTGGCATGGCTAGTCTTGTACAATGTTCTTGTAAGTGTTTCCTAGTAAAATATTATTATTTTTATTATTTAGCACCGCTTCTTACTACCCGTTCAGATTATACGCTTTAAGTACTAATTACGCTAATGGATTAGGATTTGGGAAGGTTGAATTAGAGGAAGTGAACCCGCAATTGCGCGGAGGGAGAGTGGAAAACCATTTAGGGAAAACCACCCTCAGTTCACCCGACCGAGATTCGAACCTCGATCTCCCCGTCCTCAAGCAGTCGAGCAGCTTAACACGACTAGCGCGTTAGCCAAATACGCCACCGAGGCGGGTTCCTAGTAAAATAAAAAGAACCATTCCTGGAGATACTCGTGTCTTGTTAATGTCTTATTGAACGAATGGTTCATAAACTGATTACCATTCATACATAACAATGGCAGCGATGAACCTACGTTATGAAACCAATACGTCTTGAAATTAAATTACGTTGTGTATTTAAAATTACATTTGCACTAGTCACGCCCATTTAAATTTAAAATGTCGGCTAACGATACAAGTACTACAAGAATAAATTCCGTCAGTCTTGTTCCTCGTTATGAACCACAAGTGGAACCTTTTCAAAACAACTGGGAACGGTTAACGGCGTTTTTCAAAGTAAATAAAACAAAAGAAAGTGAGAAAGTCTCTACGTTTATAGAGTCAATAAGGAAAGAACTGTATACAGTTCTAAAAACAGCTTGTTAGCTTTTGGTACTCTTCAAAAGTCATACGTAGAATTGGTTAATGTGTTGATTGAACATTTTTCACCTACAAAGTTAATTCCAGCAGAGTGCTTAAAGTTTAATCAAAGGCGCCAACATGTTGGTGAGCCCGTTTACGATTTTATTATGCCAATCAAACAAATTGCATCAAGTTGTGACTTTGGAACTTTTTTGGACCAAAGGCTTAGGGATAAATTAATCGCTGTGGAAGCCTTAGTCAAGAGATTATTGGCTGATCCATCAATATTGTGTTTTGAAGATGCATGTAGAATTGCCAAAGATTTTAAGACTGTTTCTGCTCATTATAAATTAATGATGCGAACGTCAAGTGATATCGGTGACTTCAATCAGGTGGGAGGTGAAAACGTTACAAATCGTAAAGAAAGTTCTTACAAAAAGAAATTTAGGAGTAATCAAGGTGCCTTTTGAAACCACTCAAGCAGCCAATCTAACCTGCATGATAACAATGCTACAACTACATCTTACAAACATAAGTGTAAATATTGTGGGTGCTCTAACCATAATCAAAAAGAGTCTATCGTAAATCTTAATTGTTGTATTTGTTTCAACTGTAATGGTCAAGGCCATATTGCTAAAATGTGTCATATTAAACAAGTGGATATTGATGACAGAACAGAAGTTAGTTGTTTGGAGACTGTTGGACGATGTGAAGCATCTGAGGGTAGTAAACCAGTTGTTATGCGTATACTTGTAAATTCAAAGGAGATAAAATTTGGAATAGACTGTGGTGATTTGGTTTATATATTACATTGGAGACTATACACAAAATATTTTCGTAATGTGCCTATAGAGAAATGTATGATAAGGGGCCAGTTTAATAGTCAAATTTAGTACGCCTCAAGTGCGGCGCTACACTAATTACATGACGACACCTACCTAAACCAGAATGGAATGGGCCAGTTTCCTATGCGAGAACGGCCCATTCCATTCGAGTTTAGGTAGGTGTCGTCTTGTATTTAGTGTAGCGCCGCACTTGAGGCGTACTAAAGTTGACTATGAAACTGGCCCAAGGTTAAAATCTGTGAATGGGGAGTTTATTACAATTAAAGGCCTCTATCAGTTCCAAACGCTGTATTTTGGCTTAAACTTTGCACCTAGCATTTTTCAACCTGCAATTGACAGAGTGCTTCATGGAATAGATAAAGTTGCAGCTTGCCTTGATGGCATAATATTGGGAGGTAGGGATGAATTAGAATTCAGGGGGGGTTCTTATGGAAGTTGTAGAACGTTTAAACAATCATAATATTAAAATTAATTTTCATAAAAGTGTATTTTTTAATACATGTGTAGAACATGTACCATGTGGTGCAGGGTTATTTCCTGCAGACAGAAAACTCGAGGCAATATTATCAGCCCCAGTCCCAGCTGATGTGACTCAATTAAAGGCGTATATGGGGTTAATTAATTACTACCATACGTTTATAATGATGTCAGCAGTATTGTTACAACCCTTGTATGAACTTACAAAGTCGGACGTTCCAAGGGAATGGACTGATAGTTGTAGGGAAGCCTTTGCAAACAGTAAACAGCCATTTGCTAAAGGTTCAGCTGACACTGTTTAACCGTAAATTACCAATAGTATTAACTTTAGATTGAAGTGCATACAGTGTTGGTGACGTAATTAGCCACAAAGTGAACGGGGTGGAGTGGCGTATAGCCTTGCGTCATCAACACTTTATCCGGCAGAAACATTATATTCTAATTGATAAAAATAGAAATCAATTGAAAGAGCAAAGGTAAGCCCACAAATTTTTAAGTTGTGAAATAAATTATGAAGATAATAGATTTGAGCTTACTTGTCATAAAAGTATATGGTTTAAAAGGATTGTGATAAAATAAATTTGAATACAAATTACAATATAATACTAGACATTATACACACACACACATTAAAAATGTGAGTCAAAGCAACACATACATAACCAGAACAAAACATATTAAATACATGTATTAAAGAAATGAGTCAAACCTATAAACATCTCAGATAAGAATAGATTTCAACTTTTATTAACCCCTTCATATCTTTATGATCACACGTTTATAAATTTAAACTTATATATATATATATATATATATATATATCTTTTTACACCATATAATCTATTGTTCCTCTAATATTCTTATATCTTTGGGGCACATGTCACTTTAATATTTTGTAGTTATTGAATTGTGATAGCATAAATTTCCTGAAATACAAGAACAAGTAACTTACAAGTTTTCAAAACAGAATAGGTATCATTTCTCAAACTCTTTAACTTCATTATAACTAACTTTATTGTATTTTATCAATACCATACACTTTATTATAAGTTTGACTCATTTCTTTAATACATGTACTTAATATCTTTTGTTCTGGCTATGTATGTGTTGCTTTGACTCACATTTTTAATGTTTGTGTATAATGTCTAGTATTATATTTTAATTTTTATTCAAAATTTATTTTACCACAATCCTTTTAAATCATATACTTTTATGACAAGTAAACTCAAATATATTGTCTTCATAATTTATATCAAAACTTAAAAATGTTTTGGCTTACCTTTGCTCTTTCAATTGATTTCTATTTTTATCAATTAGAATATATATTGTTCCTTACTACAACTAATTATGTTTTTTATGAAGCAACATTATAGTCAGCTTGAACGGGAGGGCATGGCTATATTATTGGAGTTTAAGAAATTTCACAAAATGCTACGGGGGAACAAGTTTTTAGTGATAACAGACCACCAACCTCTAAAGTATATCTTTAGTTCGACCAAGAATGTCCCTGTTCATTCTGTTGTACGATTACAGCAATGGGCGATGGTAATGTCGCGGTTGCCCCTTCCGGATTCTATAGAGGATGATAATTTTATTAATGTCGTTGATGATGAAGTACCGTTAAATTACAGAGAATTAGGAACGCGTACCACAGAGGACCCCGTTATATCATTGGTCTTGAATTACTTGAGAAGGAATTGGTCAAATAAGATCCCTAATCCAGTGGTAAACACATTTTATCACTTATGGGAAGTACTTCGTATTATATATGATTGCATATAGGTTTGGCGTAGTAGAGTGAACCATTCCTGAATATAATCGTGTGTTGTTAATGTATTGTTTAACAAATAGTTCATAAACTGATTACCATACATACATAACAATTATAATTAATATAATATCCTGAAAATTGCGACATTACATCTGGACACGAAAATCGAACTAAGGGCCTTTGTCTTAGTACGCCAATGCTATCACCACTGAGCTATCCAGGAATCGTGCCATGCCAAGGGTCATTCTTCACTCATATTTTAAGGTAGAGTCCGTGCAGAAATCTTCGGTTACAAATGTGTGATGGTTCAGTTTTCTTTATTCTTTTTTTAGAAAACAATGAGATTGAGACCACTGAAACAATTTTACTACCATTAAAAAAGTAAAATATAATGGAGAATTTAATATTTTAAAATATTTGATTAAAACCAGCCTAACTTTGCTGCAGAAATCCGTACTTAAAATCGTTTTCTGGTTAGAGCGTTATCTTGTATCTTATCTCCCGGCTAGTCGGTTGTGAAATGGGATATTAATTATTTTGTCCACGTGACAATATTTTGTATTCTGCCCTTAACTAGAGCTTTCAGTAAACCAGAATAAGTTATATAGAAACAGAACAGAGAATGGTCCATTGTATGATATCTTCTATTTTGATACAAATTAAAAAAAAAAATCCATTCCAACTGAAATTTTCAAATTTTACGAAACTTGACATTCCGAGTGTAAACGAAACATGGAAGAACTAATCCTGAATTTAGTTATTATGCAGCTTTGACACACAATTCACCCCGAAAGTATGTTAATGGCGGATGAGCTAGAGTGGCCGGGTTCTATATTTCCCATTGAAGATCGCACGGTTGTCCTCATATTCACGGTGTCGTTATAATCCCACAATTTGTTGAACGGGCTGCGCGCCATCTACATAACCTTCTGGTTCCGCTCGTTCCGCGGAGTAGGGGTGGGT
>CABFOV010001469.1:77180-99901 GCA_902141375.1 Timema poppense
ATGAACAGTACTAATACTGTATTGGGGAATGTGTCTGTACTTGAACATCACTGAACACTATGAACAGTACTAATACTGTATTGGGGAATGTGTCTGTACTTAAACATCACTGAACACTATGAACAGTACTAATACTGTATTGGGGAATGTGTTTGTACTTGAACATCACTGAACACAATGAACAGTACTAAGACTGTATTGGGGAATGTGTCTGTACTTGGACATCACTGAACACTATGTACAGTACTAATACTGTATTGGGGAGTGTGTTTCTAACGTCAAGTCTAAAGTAAACCAGATCTCTTTACACTTCATTATTATAATAAAAACCTTACAAACACAATTTTTTAACCCGTGATCCAATCATGTGAGACTCTCGATGAAAATATTTCTGAGAAATATTCATCTTTATTTGATCCGACACCTTAGATCATTCGAAAAAATGTCTGTGTAATGAGCTAAGGGTATCGGGTTCGATTCCCAGTATGGTTGAAAAAATGTATCATTGATGTAATGGGTTTACCCTCTCACAGTGATGAATTAACGGTAGGGGGACTGGATGTTGTACCTGCCCCAGTATTAAGACAGATTATAAGGAATATGAAACTACGGCAAGCTGGTAGTGGAAAATATATGGGTTGATTGAAGAGGTCATCCATCTAACGAGTGGTTTGTTTTAACAATGAACTTAATAATATAATCTATTTCTCCAAATAGTAAAACATTACAGACGGGGGGAGGGAGGGTGGAAAATCTTCTTACGATCCCTTACATGGGGGGAAGAGGATGATCAAAAATGATGAAAAAAAAAGCCTTACGTAATTCAAGGACGGCTTAAAGGCCCTCTAAGTCTTAACTGATGTATTTATGTGACCTGTGTATTGGCTCTAGCCTGAGCTACAGACGTATTTACACTGATTGGTGTAGGGATGAGGAAGCTAGAATTTAGAAAAAAATATGTCCATATTTTTATTATTTGAGGAATAAAGAGAGAGTAAGAAAAATGTTTCAAATAATATCTTTTGTGCATCTTGTTTTGGATTCGATTTCTGACCTTCGCACTAATAGAAAACCACACTGGAATAATCCAATGTTTTGTCCACCGATGCGGATTGTATTAATTATACACATTTACTGCCTTAAAAATTTCAAGATAAACACCTAAATTAATTACTTTTCCTTTATTATTATAATCAATTTCATAATCTACAAAAAAGTATTTAAAGTCTGAGTTAATTAAGGATACGAATGATATCATTTATAGGTGACCTGGTGGTCTAGGGGTAAGGTGTCAGACTTCTATGCTGGCGGCCGGGGTTCAATCCTCGGTCCTGGAAAAGATTTATCTTATTACCAAACCCTTGCTTCACCTCTGACAAGACATCTTGTGAATGTGAGGAATGCCAGGCCTCCACCGTGGTTCGGATTCCACGTTAAACTGTAGGTCCTCCATTTCATCTCACAATCACCCTACCATTACACATTAGCGTAAGTGCGTATAACCCGAACGGGTAGTAATACGCGGTGCTAATAATAATAATAAGATATCATTTATAAACCAAGTAATTTTTACAATAAAATCATCCTAATGTATCTTTTTAAAATGTGATATTATAATTATATAACCAAGAATTTAGTCCGAGCTTAGCCTCCGAAAGGTACTGATGGTGATATATATATGTGTGTAACTAAAAGCACAGGGGAAAGGGAGGTGAGGGAGTGTGGCATTGTTTTATTTATGTGTGACAGAGCTACAGACTTAGTAGCTCAGGTTTGTTGGAATATTATCCTGTACTTAGATACTGTACCTATTCCCAGGTGACGCCCGGATCGTACATTATTTATGTGGGGGCTCTTTCCATGTCCTGATGAGAGGATGATAGTGAATATGAGAGCGTAGAACAATTATAAATTCCTAATCTGAATTAAGGCCTACCAATCAGAACCTGATGACAGTTGGGTTGATTCCCCTTTTGTGAAACCAAACAACAAACAACAACGTGGCAGCCTGGAATAGAACCCAAAACCCCATGGCTGGTAGATTGGTGCACTGAAAAGTATTCCACGAGGCCGGATGGGGGTGGAATTATAGCAGGGAAAGAGAATATAAAGGAGAATAGGGTTTCAATATTCCTTTTTTAGTATGAGACGTGCTTCGCTTACACCTTAGAAGAGCATCTACACTTATTCTGTGAATGTGGGGAATGCCAGGCCTCCACCGTGGTTCAGATCCCATGTTAAACTGTAGGTCCTTCATTTCATCTCACAATCACCCTACCATTACACATTAGCGTAAGTGCGTACAACCCGAACGGGTAGTAAGACGCGGTGCTAATAATAATAATAATGCACTTATTCCATGTTGTCACCATGCAGAGAAAATAAAACTTCATGAAAGTGTCAATATAGACGACGAGATTAGTATTAACTTCCCAATATATGCGTCAACCCTCATTCACACATTGTGTAATGGTAGGGTGATTGTGAGATGAAATGGAGGACCTACAGTTTAAGGTGGAATCCGAACCACGGTGGAGGCCAGGAATCCCACACATTCATAATATGTCTTGTCGGAGGTAAAGGAAGGGTTTAGTAATCAGATAAATCTGTGCCGGGACCGAGGATTGAACCCCGAACCCCAGCACAGGTGTCCGACACCTTATCCCTAGACCACCAGCTCACCTACATCCGAATATACCATTTTAAAAGTTAATTTGAATCTTCAGGTTATAAAAAAATTAAATGAATATAATTTTTTATTTGTATTTCACACAATAGCATCGATTCAATTAGAATATTATAGCCTCACATACTAAATTACACTGAAATTTAAAACATATATTCAATTATTTATATTTAGTTTAATATAAAACATTTTGCTTATAAAACCTAATATATAATTATTACACATTTCCATCACATATTTTTACACACGCCACTTCTTTATATCAGCTATCTGATTATTTGTATAAAATTTCTTGTATTTTACAAAATATAACATATTCACTTACTGTTATAGCTCAGTGTACGTAAAACTACTTCAAATAATTCTTTTCTTTAATAAGAATAAACATTATTTTATTCATATAACTATCTTAAACTTTTTAAGATACATTTCTTTGAGACTTATTTATTTATAAATTCATCAATAACTAAACAAAAGAAGTACAACTCCTAGACTAGTCATTAAGTACACATAAAACAGGGGCCACATGTCATGCGTTCTTTAACACATTTTTCTCTAGTGACGTAATCATTTTTTATTATAGACTAGCTACCCATCACACCCGATTCGTGGTTGCGTAGTCTAACACAACGCTCTTGCAGTGGACTGGACTGCCAATGACGGGGAGATCAAGGTTTTGATTAAATAATTGATTTGGATAAGGATTCATATCATGATACGGATATAATCACTTTTTGTTCGCATCCGTGTTTTAGTTGACTAATTTCAACAAAAAAGTTTATTGTAACATAACTATAATAATTACATATATTGTCTCGCGGACTGTTTTGTTCACATTAGTGAGAACGTTCAATATGTATAGTATTTTTTATGTAATACCAATAGTTTTTGCAGCGCACGCGCAGAAAGCATATTTTAAGGCAATTTTTTTATACCTTGTGTAAAACTATCGACATTTTATGATTAATAAATTAAATTTTCAAAATAAAATATAGCCTATGTTACTCGTTGATAATGTAGCTTTATATTGGTGAAAGAATTTTTTAAATTGATCCAGTAGTTTTTGAGTTTATCCATTACAAACAAAAAAACAAAAAACAAATCTTTCCTCTTATTAATATTAGTGTAGATGTACTTTGTGCTTGCTATGTTCATTATAGGTGAAATGATTAGGTCTACATGGTTTATATATCAACGAGTGTGTACTACCAATGTATAATTTATTTAATTTGTTGTCACAGTTGAAATGGTTAAAGACCGACATTTTAAGAGAGGTATTTTTACGAACTTTTACTTAGAACATTCAAATGAATGTAGAAACTTTATTTAAAGGTCAACGTAGTATTTTTATATTCATAATACATGCCCGAAATAAAACAGAATATTTTCCAGAAGTTGACTACGTGATCTTGAAAATGCGAGTTATGGTCTATATATAGACTATTTATCTCGATGTGATATAACGTTAACATCCCAAAAACATAAACACAGCTCTCTTAGCTTAATAAGTTTATTTTTCTTAACCAAAGAATATTTGTAAAATAGGTCTACGCAGGAGAAAGATTAAGCCATGCCTAAGAAAGCTAAGTGTTATTTTTATAACTATATATATTTTATTTGGAAGACATTTAAAGATTAAGTTGTAATACTCCAATAACACTTAAAATACAAGTTGAATTTTTACCTTTTTTTCCTAAACAAAATCCTATGTTTTATCTATAGACGTTTTATACCAAAATCCAAATTTTTATTCAACCAAATCAAATAATTTCACAAATAAATATCTTTACCAATAATTATTAACTAAAATCACTTTGGTGGCTGCATGATTTAAGGCGTTACTCTCGCAATACTGCCAATGACCGGGAGACCAGGGTTCAATCCTGGTCGAGTGTATTGTGGATATTTATTACCAAACGGGTTTTCACTCTCCCTCTAAGCAAATATGGGTGCACTTTTAAAAAACTTCTCTGATTCCTAACACATTAGTGTGATTAATATTGAGGTGTATAACATGGATGGGTAGTAGGATGCGATGTTAAAATACAACTAGACCTAAACAAATTTGATACTAAACCCTTAACTTACTCGAGTGCTATTTCATTGAATCAGTTCATGGAAATCAGTACAGTTGATCATTAAAAAATTTAATTTGAAAAAAGCACTGTGTATACAATACAACTTTCACAGCTATTAGAGCTACTAGATTAACTATCACATATTCATACGTCAATCCTGGGTTCTGAAGTGCTCACTTTAGTTATATTGTATCAATACCTAAAGAATAAAACTAATAAAATAGTAAAAGAATATATATTTTGGACCCAAATAGCTTATATTTTCTAACAGGCTATGACAATTAGACATGGCATTATATATAGTACTTATTGTATTTAAGGTTATGAAAATGAAAGTAAAATCATCCAATACACGTAATATATTAGTTTTAATCGGTGGCGAGGCATGATATTTTTTTTATAAAGTTGTATTAGATACCTACCTAGATGCCTACATGGTTAAGACTACACAATCTCCGATTTGTTTAAAAAGCTACGTATATTATTCTCAAAATTTTTATTATTTATTTTGTAGATACAAGTTATGACAAAGATTTACTCAACCCAAAACGTAACAAAGAATGGTAATTGTAATTCAATCAATAAACAAATAATTGTATAGAGAAATAAGAATATTACCATATAATAGCTACTGGATGGGGTTAGGAAGGTTCTATTTGAAACCTACCCCCACCTTGGACACAATGTAATGTGCAGCATAGAAGAAAATGACGTTACAGTGCTCGGTGGCTCAGTCGAACCTGTAATTGAACAGCGTAACAACACTTCAGATTGGTAAAAAAACACCCTTACTTCGTAAATCTCAATGGGTATTGTTAAATGTCACGCATGTGCAGTCAAAAGTTTCCAACAGGTTTGTATCCAGTCTACATTTGGTAAACGTTTGATAATATGTGGTTTATTGTAAGATTGGCCATAGTACGTTCATTGTACTTCCTCATTGTATTAATAATTAACTGTCTCATGTTTAAAAATAATATTTTCTCTCACTTTCAACTGTTACTATTGGTAACGGTTTACAGATGTCCTAAAGTATTTAAATTCCACACGTAGGTAACTAATTTTACCCTAAAGTGAAAATAAATACCTTTACATTTATTTTACTAAACAAGATTTAAGAAAAATGGTTTATTTTAGCGTAGATAATTGAGACATAAAAACGACATAAGAATTTGGTGATACGTATATTAAGAATGTATTGATTTGTATGGTATTTAATTATTCAATAGAATAGAATAAATACTTCATAGTCCTTTCTTCGCTAAAATAAATGCCATGTTCTTGAAGATTTACTAATAATTACAATTCATAAAAAACATAATTAGTTGTAGTAAGGAACAATATATATTCTAATTGATAAAAATATAAATCAATTGAAAGAGCAAAAATAAGACAAAAATTTAAGTTATTGATATAAATTATAAAGATAATATGATTAAGTTTACTTGTCATAAAGAGTATATGGACTTTTTAGCAAAATTGTTAATAAAACAAGAATTAAGTAAAATCATTGATTGTGATTATAATTTATATCAACAACTTAATTTTTTGTATTATTGTTGCTCTTTCAACTGATTTCTATTTTTATCAATTAGAATAATTACAATGCTAATGTGTCGGCTCATTGTTGACATGTGAAGACTTAGTAAATCTAACTTACATGTTTCATGATAAAACTAATAGTCTAATTCTAATTTCTCAGTATTTTTCTCTCTTTCACTAATTTTATTTAATAGTATATACATCTATATATGATGTTACCATATTACCGTCCAAGCCCGATTCGAAAACAAACTAAGTTAGATCGAACTGGGCCGAATTGATACATCATAAGAACCTCAGGATGTGCTAGTTTAGTCTAGTCTAAATTAGTTAATACTGAAATTTTGGCATAGATCATAGAATAAATTAGTATGGCCTACAATTTTATTAGGGCAAAGCAGTTTTAGATTAGGTTAGGCTAGGTTAGGTTAGCTGACAATATTTGCGCGTGAACTGTGAATGATGAAACCTGTCCAAGGTCGATTAATCGTATGGGTTATGAAGAATTAAAACTAGAACTGCCTGAAAACATTAGGCTGTACAAGTTTATACTACAAGCGGTGGGATGTATAAATCAGGCCTAATTCAATCTAGTCTCTCCTGAAAATCGGATTTGGATGGTAACATATATAAGTATATTTATCTATAAACTTGTGATTGATATATAGTTAAATATATATTTGATTTAAAACATGCAATAACTATTAATACGATCTTAATTCTAGATTATACACAATTTTTAGGGATTTAAAGCTAGTTTTAATCTTTTTTAAATAGTCTACTGATACAGTTTGAATGATCCTCTAATAATCGCAGTGATTTGTAAACTAATTGGTAAGGTGCTTGGGCTACGTTTATCATGATACGCAGCTTTTCAAATGAAATCGGACCTTTGAAGACATAGAGCTACATCATAAATTAGTAGTACACTAAGTTATTTGGATTTATTACATACATCCGGTTATAGACATCGCCAGTCATTGTTCCAGGGGCCTCTAAAACATAAAAAAAACTTGCTTTTGCCATTTGAATTGTTTAATTTCCAAAGCAATATATGAAACAACCTCATTGTAAGTAGTCATCTTTGACAAGGGATATTCAGCTCACAATTTGAAGCTTGTTTGTTAGTGTGGTGTGTCACATGGGT
Organism: Timema poppense; assembly: GCA_902141375.1. NCBI lineage: Eukaryota > Metazoa > Arthropoda > Insecta > Phasmatodea > Timematidae > Timema > Timema poppense. The sequence continues at coordinate 84,634 of CABFOV010001469.1, forward strand.
TGTTCGTTACGTCGATAAAACTAATTGTAAAATATATACATTATCAATTTTCTAAATAGGCAGTTAAATGAATATCACTCTGAATAACCTCAAGTGAAACTGTCCTCAGTGCTCAAGTTGATACTGAGCGTCAGTTGACCCCCGCCCTTATCGATTCACTTATATGAGTACTTGGGGTGTTTAATGAAACCGTACATAGCCACATTAGTGTGGGAATCGAACACTCAACAGGATGGGGTGTTGTGGGACATCCAATGATTGCCTCTCTCCAACGCTCAATAACAGAGCGCGGCTTAGCGCCATCCACCATCGGGATACCATCTAAGATATTTAGGATTATACGTCATGACAATCAACGTAGCTCTTTGAAATATCTTTGAATAACTTTTGTTGCCTGAATGAAGACAATTGAATAAAGAATTGATATGGACCATGTAACTAATGTTTAATTACACTTGAATAAAGTTGTGGGTTGATGAGTGAATATGGAATCTTTGAGCTTATCACCGAATCTATATAATCGGGTATTATTTGTTCCTGAAGTCATAGCCATAATTAAACATGTGGCAGTCCTCGCTTTTGCCACTCCAGAGTGTATATAAAATACTTTTATTGATTTTAACAAACCTTCTCAGTTCCTTTAAAGGAATATACAATTTTTAAATAGCTTAACCTTCCCCTTTTCCCTCCCCCACAAAAAAAAGATTTAGTATTTTGTTGGATTGTTGAAATTAAACACTCAGTGAAGTGTATACACAGAATATCCAAGAGAGTTTATTTTCGGTAATTGATACAAAAAATATCGTTAGATTTTTCTTTAAACTTAAATTTTAAACAAACAATATGTTTTAACGTAAAATGAGTATGCTATGTCAGAGGTCGGTAAAAAAAACCCAGATCTCCTGATACCTTATTCATCTGTGTAGGCTTTGTATTATTTGAGAAAAAGGAATGTTGCTCACAGAAACAATATATAAGATATTCAAATAGAATAACCATTGTCGGAGACCTGGTGGTCTAGGGGTAAGGTGTCAGACTTCTGTGCTGGCGGCCGGAGTTCAATCCCAGGTCCCGGCATAGATTTATCTGATTATCAAACCCTTCCTTCACCTCTGACAAGACATCTTGTGAATGTGGGGAATGCCAGGTCTCCACCGTGGTTCGGATCCCACGTTAAACTGTAGGTCCTCCATTTCATCTCACAATCACCCTACCATTACACATTAGCGTAAGTGCGTATAACCCGAACGGGTAATAAGACGCGGTGCTAATAATAATAATAATAACCATTGTTCACGTGATCAATCTTGAAATGAATGTAAACAAAACATATAAACCTATATAAGTCGTACTGCCACGAGCCAATTATTTCATTGAAATTGATTTACTCATTTTGCCGTAATCGTGGGACAAATAGACATACTAAGGCTGGTCAGCTATATTTTGGGAACACTAATCATCTCAATTATATGCATTTAATTTGTAAAAGCTCTGTTTATACAATCTGAGCGCGTTACTGACAACAAACACTTTGCCTGGAGGGAAAATTCTATATATTTATCTGAAGACTAAATTTAAAGCGAGGATTATCTTCTTTATGTGCAATCCATATAGTAACCCTCCCCCAAGAGTGGTGAAATCCCAAACCATCTACCTAATGGACGTGGAACATGGAATCCTGATGTCACACTCACTCGAAAGAACCCCTCGGCTTTTATCTTTTGCTTTTCACACCCTTTTCATAAAAAGGCAAAATAGGTATATTTAAGCCCTGTCTTTAAGGGGGAGGGTGACGCTGTGATAAGAATATTGTTGATAGTAAGGGGTGGTGTTCCCGGCACGGGAAAGAGGGTAGATATTGGCATGCGAGGGATGACGCACCCATTCTTTCCTCTGTGCCATTACCCCCTCATCCTAGCCCTCCTCCCCTAATACAAACCTCAATCCACAGAGCACCCCACTGATTTAAAAGAATTGGCAGAAATGTTGTACATTGGGGCTAGGGGAGGATGCCATAGCGGTAAATAACAGTTAGCAAGTCACTCCCAGTGACATGTATTACATGCGCGTGGGTCTATTACTTGCTACAGGGGGCTCTGTAACTACTGTATCGTTCCTTTACAGGGTGTTCCAGGAGATATTTCACGGGTCATTATTTGCTACAGGGGGCTCTGTAACTACTGTATCGTTCCTTTACAGGGTGTTTCAGGAGATATTTCACGGGCCATTATTTGCTACAGGGGGCTCTGGAACTACTGTATCGTTCCTTTACAGAGTGTTCCAGGAGATATTTCACGGGCCATTATTTGCTACAGGGGGCTCTGGAATTCCTTTACAGGGTGTTTCAGGGGATATTTCACGGGCCATTATTTACTAGAGGGGGCTTTGGAACTACTGTATCATTCCTTTACAGAGTGTTCCAGGATATATTTCACGGGTCATTATTTGCTACAGGGGGCTCTGTAACTACTGTATCGTACCTTTACAGGGTGTTCCAGGAGATATTTCACGGGCCACTATTTGCTACAGGGGCTTTGTAACTACTGTATCGTTCCTTTACAGGGTGTTTCAGGATATATTTCACGGGTCATTATTTGCTACAGGGGGCTCTGTAACTACTGTATCGTTCCTTTACAGAGTGTTCCAGGAGATATTTCACGGGCCATTATTTGCCACAGGGGGCTCTGTAACTACTGTATCGTTCCTTTACAGGGTGTTCCAGGAGATATTTCATGGGTCATTATTTGCTACAGGGGGCTCTATAACTATGGTATCGTTCATTTGCAGGGTGTTACAAGAGATATTTCATAGACTGTGAGGTAATAAAAGTGTATCAAGTAGTTTTCCGTAAGTTGTTTAATGTTCAGCCACCTCATATTGCGTGATGGATTCCCAAATTATTCACATCCTGTTCTGTGAAGGATTTCCAGTTAATTCACATGATATATTTTTAGTTCTTTCTTTTTATTAGAATATTATGTTTTGTTATTTTAAAATACGAAATTGAGTACATTATATTCTGCTATTATTATGTTTAAATAGTAAATATTGTTTATACTCTAATACAAAACTTTATTTAAAAGTGTACTCTTGTGTATTTCTTGACTGATACATCAATATATATCACCAATATTTATTGTTTTAAGCAAACAAACACAAATTTTATTCTTACAAAGACCAATACCAATGTTACTGTTGAGAATCATAAATTATAAAGAGTACAACTATAACATATCTAAGTGTAATATTTATCTAAAATCTATAATGAAAGTATCAACTAATCAAAATACTGATATTTTACGCCAGCGTAACATATTTAAAAGACTTATAGAAACGAAATTAGATTTATTTACGAAAATTTTAAAGACATACAAAATATTCTGCCATCCAGTATTAACCTATGGCCATCTTCTTAATTTAAAAATGCACAAATAATAATATAACTAGCTTGTGACGACCAAATATAAGTAAGATATTGATTTCTGTGTTTAGGTTCTTACTAGTGTATAAGTTAAGTAAATCAAATATGGTATTTATAGTTATATATGTGAAACTTTATATTTATTAGGATTATAGGTAGCAAAATATAGCATTGGGCAATTTTTTTAAATGCTGTAATATTGTATTTATATTCAAACTTAAGCCTATTAAAACTTTTCACCGTTTAAAAAATATTCTCAAAATAAATCAATAATTTTCCCAAAAGATAAAAATAAATTATCAATATTTAGATAAAACTATAATTCATTATTTTTTTAGATCAATTACTGTCTACAGTCTATGAATTGGGTCAGTTTTATATTCAAGCCATATATTTTCCACTACCGAATTGCTAGGCCTGGCGTAGCTTCATATGCCTTATAATCTAACTTAAGGTTAGGACAGGCACAACATCCAGTCCCCAGCCCTTTACTTTTCACTGTGAAAGTGTAGAGCAATGTTTAACTAATTATAGATTTTTCTGTGATTATGGACATTAAACCCAGGACTATTGGATTTGTGAACATACATGCTACCGACTTGGCTAATATGTCGTTTTCAAATTAGAATAAAGAGTAATTTATTTTCAAAATAAGTAATATGGGCTATCCACAAAATACAATTTAGATAGGGCCTATAGAATAAGTACAGAAAAGAATAAAACAGACAGACAAGGTAACAGAACGATATATGGTACAAATTCCCAAAATGGTAGATTGACCAAGTTCACAAATGAGAAACTGAGAGCATTCACAAATTATATATTTCACGACTAAGTAGATAAATAAAATTCAAAACTTAGGGCAAACAAGAGCTTAAAAATTAAAATGGATATAAAATGAACAAAATTAAAAAAATGTGGGTAAATAAAAAATAATAGATTATCAAAATAACAAAATTCTAAAATGAGTTTAAATAATAGTTCAATAATTAATAAAATATCAACTAAAACAAATTCAAAAATAATTGTATACAATAATTCAATAAATAATATAATTTAAAATTAACAAAATTCAACGATGTGTGTAAATAAGGGTTCAAAAATTAACATAATATAAAATTATCAAAATTTAGTTAGTACAAGTTAAAAAATTATTAGGGTATAAATATTAACAAGATTTAAAAATGAGTGTAAATAAGAATTCAAAAATTAACGTAATATAAACTTTAAAAAAATTATAAATGAGTGTAAATAAGAGTTCAAGAATTAATCGAATACATACATATATATATATATATATAAATATAAATGAGTTTAAATAAGATTTCCAAAATTTAAAGAGTTTAAAATAAATAGAATTCAAAAATTAATTTAATAAAGAGTTCAAAAATTAATAGAATACAAAATCAACAATATTCCAAAATAAATGTCAATAAAAATTAAAAAATAATACAATATACAATTAACGAGTCACAAGTTCACAGTAATTTAAAAACCTGACCAAATGGGTTAATTTTACAAATCTTAATTCTTTTTTATTACCTTTTTAACATTTCTTTAAACTATACTCGGAAATTTATTAATAAAAGCACCATCTAAATATAGACTGCTCCAACCATAAAAATGAATATTTTAATATGTAATAGAAATATTTCTTTAAGCTAGAAAAATACATATATATTTTTAAAATTTTAAAATGTATCATTGGAATAATGACACCTAAGAACCATCCCTTAATTTTTCCAATACAGGAATCAGTGAGCTCATCTTTAATGCATTCATATTCTAGCTATCTGTCAGTGAAATCGGTTTTAGAAATGAGCTCTTCTTAGCTCGGTAACTGATTAATTTTATTTGTCTTATTTGGAATATTTTAATTTCACTTACAATTTGAGATTTTTCCTTTATTTACTATCGAACGATTGTCAATTTTTCTGTCGAATATATTAGGATCCATCAATTATGAAATTTTGTCAAGGCCTTTGTCTGTTTAAGTTTCATATTCCTTTATGTACTCTTGTAAATCATCCGTTTTTTGTTAATGTAAATAATGTTAGTCGATGGTAGTTCTATGTATTACTGTTGTCAAGGAGACTTGACATGGTAAGTAAACAAGACTTCAACAAACTTATATCTTATGAGTAGCCATGTTATATATGTTATTGTGACAAATATAATCCTTTTAAATAAAGTAGTTAATATGTGCTAATACGTCTATTTAACTTCAAACCATCCAGTTTCCAACAGGTTAGGGGCCAGGAGTTCTTAAAATAGTCTTTGTGTTAGTCTACAAACCTTCTCCGAAATGTCTAGTCAGCTACCACCGGTCGAGAACTAGGACACATGGAAGTTTGCCGTGAAGACGTATCTGGAGCACGAATAACTATGGGAATGCGTTACAGGTACCGATACAGACGTCAAGAAATGGGTAGAAGAAGCTTGGTCTGAAATAATTCTATTGGTATAAACCTTAAATTATGTGCATATGCAGTCAACAAAAACCGTCAAGGAAGCTTGGAATAACCTAGCTAGTGCTTTCCAATACACAGGACTAACAAGGCGTGTATGCCTTTGCGTATACTTATTAGCACAATATTATAAAATAGCTCATCAGTAGAGGGTTATGTTAATAAAATAATAACCACCCATACGTTATCTAATATTGGCTTAACTATAAGTCATGAATGGGTAGGAACGATTTTGTTGACAGGCCTACCCTAATAATTACAAACCCATGATCATGAGTATTGAGAGCTATGGAACAGCACTAACAGCTGATTCAATAAATATGATACTGTTACAGAACATGTCGACCGTAAAGATCGATGACGAGCTGAAAACTCTTGCCATATATGGTTCCGATATTATCAGGAAAGGTTTCAGACGTAAAGTAATATATATTAACCTAAAAATCCTTTTGTAAAAAGTGATAAAAACAAGAGGACGGGACCACAATGCTCTCAATGTAATAAACGTGGGCATTTTGCTAAAAACTGCACCGATAAAAGATTTCTCAAACATAATGAGGCGTTGTTAACACCTTTTTCCGTTCAGGCCTCAACAAAAATCTATTATTGGTATTTCAACTCTTGTTGCTCGGCCCGTATGACTAAACATCATGACATGAGAGGGAATCTGAAACTAGGACACATGGAAGTTTGCCGTGAAGACGTATCTGGAGCACGAATAACTATGGGAATGCGTTACAGGTACCGATACAGACGTCAAGAAATGGGTAGAAGAAGCTTGGTCTGAAATAATTCTATTGGTATAAACCTTAAATTATGTGCATATGCAGTCAACAAAAACCGTCAAGGAAGCTTGGAATAACCTAGCTAGTGCTTTCCAATACACAGGACTAACAAGGCGTGTATGCCTTTGCGTATACTTATTAGCACAATATTATAAAATAGCTCATCAGTAGAGGGTTATGTTAATAAAATAATAACCACCCATACGTTATCTAATATTGGCTTAACTATAAGTCATGAATGGGTAGGAACGATTTTGTTGACAGGCCTACCCTAATAATTACAAACCCATGATCATGAGTATTGAGAGCTATGGAACAGCACTAACAGCTGATTCAATAAATATGATACTGTTACAGAACATGTCGACCGTAAAGATCGATGACGAGCTGAAAACTCTTGCCATATATGGTTCCGATATTATCAGGAAAGGTTTCAGACGTAAAGTAATATATATTAACCTAAAAATCCTTTTGTAAAAAGTGATAAAAACAAGAGGACGGGACCACAATGCTCTCAATGTAATAAACGTGGGCATTTTGCTAAAAACTGCACCGATAAAAGATTTCTCAAACATAATGAGGCGTTGTTAACACCTTTTTCCGTTCAGGCCTCAACAAAAATCTATTATTGGTATTTCAACTCTTGTTGCTCGGCCCGTATGACTAAACATCATGACATGAGAGGGAATCTGAATCCTTAACGATTACTACCAACAGTAATCAAGAAATAATTACTGATAGTATTGCTGGTATTGACTGACCAGTATTAATTTCAAAATGGTCTTTATATGTCAAGGTAAACGATGTTTCCTTCGTCCCGTAGCTAAGGGCTAATATTTTATCAGCGAGTCAAATTGTAATAAAGGGCAATAATGTTTATTTTGATTTAGAAGTAGCAACCATTTTTAATTGCAGCAAAAGTTTATAACAAATTCAATTCATGAATATAATTTGTTTAGATCGGTAATATTACCATTTCACATTCAAGGTTCAGCTATATAGTTCAATCTATACATAGAAATATTGAAAATCTGTGGCACTGGTGCTTTGTGAATGTTAATTCTTCTAGTTTGAGGAAACTTTAAAATTTGACTTATGGTATCAATTTTTCAGTCAAGAGCCAATCAGAGTTTGTCTGTGAGGTTTGTTTTTAGGGAAAGAGTCACCACTTGCCATTTGAAGAGAGTGATTCTCGAACGAATAGATTACTCGAGCTTGTAGAATTAAAACTCTACGGCCCTGTCGAGGAACAATCTTTGTCAGACTCACGTTATGTTCTTACATTTTTGTATAAATTCAGTAATAACTTCATATTTTTTCCAAACCAAAGACCAAGCGTTTGATTACTTCAAGATTATTTTTTTTTGTAGAAAATGAAACTGAAGACAATATTAAGTCCTTCAGAACTGATGGTGGGGGTGAATACTGCGGGATTAATTTTTAAATACGTTAAAATATGCAGGAATTCAGCATCAGAAATCAGTTCCTTATAAATTTGAACAAAATGGCAAGACAAAATGACTTAATCGTTCCATTTTTTAAAAATCTCACTGTTTATTAACTGAATCGGGTCTTCAGAATGTTTTTTTTGGCAGAAGTCGTTAACACGGCTGAGAACTAACTCAATCGTTTACCAAATAAATGCATTGAAAAAACTCTAGAAGAGCTTCGATCAGGTAAAACACCTACCTTTATGTATGTCAGAGTTTTTGGGTGCAAGGCAAATGCCCATATATCAAACAAAATACGAAAGAAGATGAACAAAAATCCAAGCCATTCATATTGGTAGATTACAGGCTTGAATATAAAGCCTTTCGACCACACGAACCTGAAAAAAACACAGATTTTTATCATCAGATATTTGAGACATAGAAGGGTAGATCATTTTTGACAAGAAATCACACTGAAAGTGAAAATAATTTGTTCTATTTTCCTGAAGAGTTCACTGAAACTACAGCGGAAGTTCAGAATACTCCATTGGTACATAATTTACCAGAAGCTAATCCTGAAGCCTCCTATTCAGATGATAATTGCAATTCTACACCTCATATCAGTGCTTCAAAGAAATATGAGTTTGAGTATCATTTGATGTTGAAGACATCGACCCCAATTTTGTACCTCCGCAAACAATCTTCTACCATTCTGAGTAGATGAGAGTGAGTAAAAAAGCCTCCCAAACCTCTTAAAGACTACGTCAGATATTCTGCGTTTGGTGAAGTACTTGGTAATCCCACGTCAGTATTTGAAGCTCTCAGCTGTTCAGATAAAGAATCATGGGTCCAGGCTATGAATGATGAATACAGAGCTCTGATTGAAAACGGCAATTGGGAGTTGGTATATACTACTCATGATTAAAAAAAACATCCTTGAACTGTAAATGTGTATTCAAGAGGAAACTTGACGCGTATGAAGAAATCGCTAAACACGAAGCTCATCTCGCCATGAAGGGCTACGTTCAAAAGAAGGGCGTTTATTTTTAGGAAGCGTACTCTCCAACAGTACGCTAAGGTTCAATTCGATACTTACTTGCTATGGCCATGGAGTATGATTTGAGTATCGCTCAACTTGTTACAGTAACGGCATTTCTATAAGGTGGAATTGCTAAATAAATATGTGTGGGGCAATCAGATTTTTTTATGAATCCAATAAAGTGTGTGGACCTAAAAATCATTGTATGGTCTGAAACAAGCAAGTTGAGTACGTAATATGAAGTTGGATGCATGTCTAAAGAAAATTGGTATGAATCAGTCTCAATTTATTTCGTGCATATATATTAAAGAATCAAAGGAAAATAAATTATAATTTTGCCATTGTATTGAAACAATTCAATATTCAGAAATTCAATCCAACTGGAACTCCTCTGGACCCAGGTGAAACATTGGCCAAAGAACAATCACCAATTCATCCAGAAAATGTCAAGAAAATGGAAATTATATCCTTCCAGGAAGCTTTTGGGAATTTGCTGTTTGCTGCACAAAAACACAGGCTAGGCTTAAGCTATGTTGCTAGCTCCATGAGTCGCTTCAACCATAATCCAGGCTTCAGTGAAGCACATACTCAGAAACCTTATGGGGACCGTCACTTGGAAACTTGAGTTCAATGGCAGAATGTTCCAGGAACATTGGACTGTGTGGCGTACTGTGATGCAGATTGGGCTAGTGACCCAGATTAGAGGCGATCTGTCATGGGTGATATATTTCTCAAAAATAACTCTCCTATCTCGTGGAACACAAAAAGGTGGCTCACCATCGTACTCTCAACATACACAACAGAATCAAAGTATATGGTTTGATTGAGGCTTCACGACAGGTGCCCTGGCTACTAGGTTTAAGTTGAGAGTGTTTCAGCAGAACAGAACCAAATTTACTTCATATAGACAATCAAGGTGCCCTAAGCATGACTGTGAAGGGCGCATATCAAGAACGAATCAAGCATAATGATGTTTTATATGACACACTCATGGCGTGTGTTAATTTATTTAAATTCTAAAGAGCTGGCACTAATTTTTTATTCATATTGGAAGGCAGTGTCAACATTTTGAATTTAAATATCTTTCAAGGACACCTATTCTAACTATTTCAATGCTCTGAAAGAGTTGTGTCATTTCATTTATCATCTTCAATTCAACAGAGAGCAGTAAATTTATAACAATGAACAGTTGATCACTCGGAAATATTGGTCTCTATTCTGTGTCTATCAGGAGAATCATAGTTACTATAAGGTCAGTGGTTCAGTACCTGGAACCCATCACGGGATTCCTAGCAACCATGTTTGACAGAGTCACATTACCTTCCTTACTACCCTCTCCTTTACTATCAAACCAAATAATATCGAATGCTGACTACAGATAATGCATGTTTTGTGCAGTTGTATACCTGTATAGCCAGGGAAACAATATGGTCGAGCTCGATACAAAAGTTTGTATCGTCTCGACATCGCTTTCAATCTTTTTATTCTCTCCATCTTCGTAAATTATTTAGCATAAATCTCTGCTTTATTTCAGCCAACCTTTGACAATTTATGCAAATAATCGTATGGTTGTACGTTGTCAAGAAACAACACTTTTTTTCATTGCAGCAATAGTATGTTTGAAAAGAAATTGATTATACATATATTATATATCTAAAAATATAGTAGCATTTATATTCTATCCAATATTTATAACTACACCCTATCTCCATCTTGTAATAGTTCCATCCAGTCCACCTTATTACACCCTCTCTATATATTGATCTTGTTCTATCCAGTCCACCTTATTACACCCTCTCTATATTGATCTTGTTCTATCCAGTCCAACTCATTACACCCTATCTTTTTCAGGTACATTCTAATGTTATAATTCTATCTTAACCCATGTATTTCCAATGGTGTCTTCCGAGTATATTTGTCAGTCAAAACTTTGATATATAGCTGCATATACAATAAAACAAGTTGACACTTCTACTCAAATTATTTCACCATTTCTACTAATTGTTCTTGAAACACCCCAACCAAAATCATCAATGAATAGTTTTAAGGTAAAACTTGCCAATAATCTGCATATGGGAGCTCTCACAGGTTTGAGGAATGTGAGACTTGATTACATCTTTAAGTGTGTTTGCATGCACGTGTGATAGCGTCAATTTAGGATAAACTCATAATAATTAAACATATTTTTATTGTGTTCCCGTGTTAATTAATACATCTGTATTCAGTTCTAGGTTTTCAATGCCATTATAATTTACTTTTTTTGTATACGATTTGTTTGGCTTTTATTTTAATAATTTTAATTTTTGGTTGAATTTAAGAAAAGGTGGTAGCCTTAACTTCACCATCCAAGACAATTAATATTATTATTATTATTATTAGCACCACGTCTTACTACCCGTTCGGGTTGTACGCACTTACGCTAATGTATAATGGTAGGATGATTGTGAGATGAAAATGAAGGACCTACAGCTTAACGTGGAATCCGAACCACGGTGGAGGCCTGGCATTCCCCACATTCCCAAGATGTCTTGTCAGAGGTGAAGGAAGGGTTTGGTAATCAGATAAATCTGTGCCGGGACCGAGGATTGAACCCCGGCCGGCAGCACAGAAGTCTGACACCTTACCCCTAGACCGCCAGGTCACCGCAAGACAATTATTGATATTACACGTAGTATAAGATAGCAACATTAATAAAAAGGTCCCAGTCCTAATTCTACGATTTATTACTTGGGATGTATCTTATGTAATGACCGGACGTATATTGCTCTAATACCAGCCAGAACCCAAATAGAGTTCCCGATATAAATATTAATACATATACGAAAATATTTTAAAAACTTTTTGTAAGACTCAAACCTTTGGCCACTAAAACTCAGGGCTATATAGTATATATAGCCCTGACTAAAACTACACTTCTATTGCAACTAGTTTATTCTTGTGGTTGTTGTTCGAATCCTGGTCAAATATAATGAAGGTGGTTTTATATATATGTTAACCCCTTTATTTACATGCAAATTCCGGTAAATATTCACTTAATCCTACTTTTTTAATCGTCAACACATTTGTAAGAATAATTGTGTAGAGATGATACAGAAAGTAATAATTTGTATACAAATACCGTTTAGTGTAGTTATTTATATTAATTTTCACGGGAAGGAAATTATAATTTGTGTAGTGATGAATAAAACTACATTGAAAATTAAAGTACAGTGAAAATTTCAGGTAGTGGAATAATTGACGAATCAATTATTTTAATTATTAATAGTAAACCAATAACTTTAAATTACTCGCTTCAGTGATTTCATGGTCTATGTCGTCACTCTCAAAATAGACTATATTGTTGATGACAGGAAGATCAAAGTTCGAATTTCGGTCGGGTGAATTGAGGGTGTTTTTCAAAATGGTTTTCCAGTTTCCCTCAACGAAAATACTGGTACACTTTCTCTAAATATAACCTTCTTCGTCCCTAAAATCATAGCTAGTACATAAACGTATAAATGAATGAGTAATAATCATTTATTTCCGAGATTAATACTATTTGATAAGTAATTATTATTGCTGAGAAAATGTAAGGGAAGAGCTATTGAAATTTCTATTATAATCTATTGTTGAATAGATTACTATACTGATCAAATTAGTAGGTGTGAAATATTGACAGTTAAATAGTATCAATAGACACGGTTTATATTTTGTATATAAAGTCAATTATAATATTTAAATGCCGAAATATTATTTAAAATTGATTTTTCAGTAAATCCCTATGAAGTGAAGTCAAACTGAATTTATTTAACTGAAAACCTAATAGATATATATATATACTTATTTGTGCTATGTTAAAATAATTATATTCTACTTATTTATAATATATTAAACAATTATATTTTAAAATATATGTTTTTAATATTTCGTTTGTATTACACATAGTTTAATTTAACTATTGTTGTATTTTGTAATTTAAAACTATATTACGGTAAGATATTCTAAAAATCATGTATATATATATATATATATATATATATATATAATATACCAGTATTGTATACATATATATAATATAAAAATATTGTATACATATATATAATATAAAAATATTGTATACATATATATATATATTATAAAAATATATATATGTAAGCTAAAAATATTAAAAAATATTTATAGTTTTTATTGAATTATCGTTCTTTTATATGTAATAAATCGAAGCTGATAAATAATCATAGCAAAATAATATTTTTGAAGACCTCTCATACCATTACTTTAAAAAAAATGTATGCTGAAAGTATTTATTTTATTTATTGCCAATTATTGATATAATTCCACTCTACTATAGAAAATACACAGTATTAAAAAAAAAAAACCAATACCTAATCGTGCGAAAATAAAATTTAAATTTAAAACTAATTCAAATAACTTTTTGATCTTTTTAAACGCAAAATATAGGGTCCACTTACATTATAAGGCTAGTAATATAATAATATACTTCTTTTTGCATTAAACTATATACCTATATTACTCTACAATAAATATATTCTTAGCCTCAAGTATTTACAAAGGCATGTGAAAGTAAATATTTGCTACATAATATAAATGCATAGCTACTTGTAAGTGGATAGATGTATGGCTGTATACTGAAGCTTAATGCATACATATATCTATAATTAGATTACTTATTACCTTTATAATGTACACCTATCTTTTACATCTAATAAGGCTAAAGTTTAGTAAGGTAAGTGCTATTTAAATTAGTTTAAATTCAATTTAATTTTCCCACAATTCTGTCTTAAGGTGTGTATTTATTTTTCCTAATTTGTTTGTTTAAAGTAGGATATTTTTATAGTTTAATCCAATAATATTTTCCTAAATCATATTTAAATAGTTTATTCGAAAAGTTTCTTTCAATAAATTATTCAAATTTCTTACTCCTAAAGCTTCTTATAGTAATTAATTTTTAAAATATGTTTCCCATAGATTATTCCAATTGATTACTCATAAAGATTCTTATAATAATTTATTTTAAAATCTATTCCAATAATTTATTCAAATTGCTTACTCCTAGAGATTCTTACTAAAAATTATTACAAGAGTTTATTTCTATACTTTCTTCAAGAAATCGTTTTAAAAGTTCTATAGTTTTTCCTTTAAAAACTGACATTTTCCAATATTTTTAATTATCCATGCTATACATTGTATAATGGTTAACTCAGTAAGCTGTGAGACTGTCTTTTGAACTAAGATTCTAAGGTTCGGTTTACATAAAGCATACTAATCTACTATCAGTGGAGAAATTTGGTCTTCCCCTTTCAAGTTGATGAATTGAATACTCTGTGACTTTATGTCGTATTTGATTAATTATTAATTTTATTTGCGTGGCATGTAGTAATGGTATCAATGTCTGTTTTGAAAGTAAAGGTTAAATATTCGTAATAAATATTATCAACAATGCATTGTTAAACTTTAGGCTGGGTCGAATATATTGAATTCATTTCAAGTTTTCCTATATATTTTATTTATAAGAAAATAGTGAATAGGTTCAATAATCTACCGTACGAAGCTATTCTCTGTAAGAGATTCAACAACTATTAATCACAACCATATTCCCTCTTCAGTTGAAGTAGTACAAGATACCAATTTCTCAATGGGCATAAACCCTTCTGGCCGCTTTTGTTTCGCAGGGACCATCCACAAAGTGAACAAAAGATTTCTTCTGCGCTTCTTAATATGCCTCGGCTTTTCTTACCCGTATTGTTTCGTCCCAGATACTAATAGCCCACATCATAGCTTGTATTTTTTCTCTCTCTCTTTCTCTCTCTATATATAATCGTGTTTAAATCACAGAGGTACTTTTCCTCCCCTTCAAACACAAGATGCGACGTATCCTCTTTCATCCAACTACTTTTCTTCAAGCCTCTTTCGTTCAGTATACCGACTTTTACGAGTGAAAACACAAAAACAGGCAGAGCCGAGGAAATGGGTTTGTCAATAGACACTTCCTCAACTCGAGTTTCCTTCTGATTCGTCCTCCCATCCAGTGTTTCGGAAGTTGTTTGGAAAGTAGAAGATCAAGGGGGTAGAGGGGGGGTGAATGAGAGGTTTCATGTTAGCTTGATTCTTTTTTTTTTTTTTCG
>CABFOV010001469.1:100126-116685 GCA_902141375.1 Timema poppense
TTCGCGAGGTTGTTGGAATTGGGGGAGGTCTTTGTCGAACCATTCATGCGTAGGAAACTAGGTGACAGCCACATACAATTTTCACTCGATTTTCTAACTTAGATACCGAACCAAAATCTCATCTCGGCCGAGGCGATGTTAGTGGCTGAATAAAAGGAGCTAACGTGTGGAGGGAGCTCCATTGTATAAGGGTGAGTTCTCTTTTTTTGGCGAGCCTTGCTAGAAACAAACCCGAGAAAATCTGAATACGAAATTCATACTTCTCGGTAAAGTTACGCAAAGGAATATTGGAAAACATCAAGATTATAGCTTTATGTTTCCTAGAATGGATGATTTTTATCCCAGTATTGATATTTATTTAGATCTTACCATTAGCAACTGGAAAATCATAAGAAAATAATAAATGTTGCCTTTGTATTTCAAATGAACAAGCAATTATTTTGGAAAATACGTTATTACAATATGAATGGTTGATTTGATACTTATTTTATTCATTGCTTAGATATTTTCTGTTTTATCAAAAAGTTACGAAATCACATATTCTTAATGAAGAGTATTTAGAGTAAGGTAGTGGAAGGAAAGAGTATCCACTTAGTCTTTTTTTACTTACTTGTCTTTTTATTACTCATCTATTTATAAAATAATCATAACTAATGTAGGCTACTCATTAGATAACTAGAATATATAGATAGAACAAGCGAAAATTGATTTACTAAATCCCTATAAATAAGTTTAAATATCTTGGTAATGAATTAATATCCCCTAGATTTTAGGTAATGCTCGTTAACCCAATCCACTAAAATGAATCACCAATTTAAATGTATCATTGAGCAACAATCCTTTTAGTAGTTGGATCGGCGTATTAGTAGAGCGCCCTGGTTGGTTGAATTTGGTCACGTGACCACGCCTACTCACTTTCTGGTTGGCTGTTGGTTTTCCCTCTCCCCTCCCGCACCCCTACCCACCTCCTGATCTTTTTTCAGACATGTTGGTTCTTGTTCCAAGCAAGTCGGTACTTGTTTTATTTGTTTTTATGTACTGGGTTTTCCCTGCTGACTCGTACCTGGTGCCAGTATATTTCCGTCTGACCTCAATTTCCCCTTTGGTTATTTCCATGACGACATGGGGTTAGCGACCTGTTGTCCTCCTTCAATGTAGCAAAGGTTTATGTTTGGTTTTCTATGTGGCGATGGGTTTTCTCTGATGACTGGCGCCATATTGGCTGTTGGACAAGACAGAAATAGATCATGACCTTGAATGATGTTGCAAACTTAGTAGTAAATAGATAGTAGAGGAAGCAAGACTGAGATATTATGGGCATGTAATGAGGAAGAAAAAAGAGAGGATGCTGAAGAAAATGTTGGAAATGAAGTATGAGGGGAAAAGTACGCGGAGAGGGCCAAGAAAGAGATAGGAGGAGCAGACAACCAAAAGTGTTCAAGTGAGAGGTGAAGAATGGGGTAAATTAAAGGAGGAAGAGTGGTCAAAGTATTGAGGAAGATCGAGGCATTTTACTAAACTGACCCAGCCACAGGTTGGAAATAATTGATGATGATGTAAGTAATAAAACAATAAGTATATCTATTTATTAGTCCAAAATTTCTTTTTCTCTAAGAACCACTAACCATTGGCCCCAACTAGTATTCCTTTCCTTCAAACCTTGACCTGAAAACATTAGTTTTAAAATCTATTCTTATAACGCTATTCAACAAATTATACAAATACAAGTTAACTATTCTGTTATGTCTTAGTGAACGAATAAATAGGAATCTATCATCGCTGGGTACGCGGACAAAGCGTCAAGCACATCAAGTCAGGCTTACCATTGTCAGTGTGGGGAGAAATTAGATTTACACGTTCACAGAAAATACAGAACAGAATCTGCTTAATTGGTGCCATATATGCTGACACATAGTGAATTGCCACTCAAATTAAAAATATGATCATCATCTATCACCATATCTTATTTTCTACTTTATAAACATATATTTTAAATTATCCCCCCGATTGATGTTTTCAACTTAAAACGCTGTGTCGTGTTACAATCCAATACATCAACACACGCGCTGAACATTAACGGGTTATTTCAAATCTCCCCGTGAAAACCAACGATGCTGTCTGGTTGCTTCTAGCTCTAGAGCGCATGCGCACTGAATTGAGAAACTTTATTTTGATATGTTATGATTTGTTCTCCCGTGGCAAAGCTCTCAGGCAGTGCGGCCAAAGTGTATATGAGTTGAAATTTAGTAGATGAGACCGCGCCGACGAGGAGGATATGTTGTGATTGTTTTAAGATCATCACGTGACCAAGTTTCTATTCTTGGGCTAGTTTTTAGGCTAACGTTTGAACCCAGAGTAAGGTTCGAATCTCAGAATCTCACATATGTATTTTGAGAGAATTATTTTCCCTAAGCGGATACCCACTTTCTCTTCACGCATATTAGGATACCCTTATCCTTTATTCTACCTTCCTCGTCCAAGTGTAATTAAACTGCTGCTATCACGAATGGGTGGTAGGAAGTTGTTCGAAAAAAACCTGTAAGTTCTCTACAGTGTGTATTATACTCTGAGTGCATGCACAATGAAGCTCGCCATCAAGAGACACGGTTCAGTAATTGGAGTATAAAAATATAAGCAAAACGAGGGGATGAGGGAGGGTTAATGGATATAAGTTGGTTGTTTTACGAACGTACTGAGGGGAAAATATTGGGGTATGAAGGGGGGGGAGGGGACTCCTTGCGCTGAGTACACTCTTAAACTTCTTTACGCGAGCTTTAGAGGGGTAGCGGCTTAAGAGTCATTTACAGCCTCTTGATTGCTCAAGTGATCTAAGGTACTACTCTTGCGATCGAAGGTACTACCAATGCTGGGAGTGTTGTGGTTTGAATCTCAGTTAGGTATACTGAGGTTATTTTTCCCTAAATGGTTTTCAACTCTCACTTCGCAGAAATGCGAGCACACTACCTTTAAATTAAACAATGTTCAACTATATATGATAATATTCCGAATGGGTAGTAAGGCGGTACTAAAAAAAACAAAAATGCTTGATAATTAGTATAAGTGTTAAATGTGCTGTACATAAGCATACAACTTGTGGATTCCACAATTATCTTGATTTATTAAGTAATTACAAGATTTAATTGAAATACATTTCAAAGAAACAATATTGGCATGTTAATATTATAAGATTGTTTCTATTAGGGCAGTCCAAATGGGTTTTTAAATTTATAAACTGGTAAATTTTCAAGATATGTTAAGGTATATGTCTACCGGAAAGATAAAACTGTATATAAGAGGCTGTTTTTCATTTTAAAATTCCATCATAAGAGGGAAAATTATCAAGACTAATGAACAGGATTAAACTCTTCTATATTTTTTTATGACAGATTAAATAGTATAGCTTTAATATTCGATAATAAAGGTGTTAGCCACACACTTATATACATATATATATATATAGTATTATTAAAACTTGTAAAATAAATTATTTCTTAATATATTGGAAATGTTTAACAAGACAGTGTAGAAACACTGGACAGTGTTGTAAAGTAAGTGATAGTGAAGGAAGCCAAGCGGAAAGGATAATTAGGTTAGGACAAGATAGAAATAAACACACTTATCCCCTAATTTCTTCTTACACATCACTCTTCATTTTTTCTTACACTCTTCAAACATCCAACTTTTTCAAACTTCCACAGTTACATATAGTTTTGAATTTTCAGAAATATTCCCTTTTAATAAAGAAGAGACACATTAAGATCACACAAAACACAATGAAAGATATTACATTAAACTATATAATTGTTAATTGAATAATTTGAAATATAACTGAAAAATGGAGGCAGTGTAGTGTACACAATATAGGCATGAATAGATATACAGCTTGAAATTAATAATAATCTACTAATTTAAACAATAGTAATTATAAAATATAATAATAGTTTATAAAATAATAAAATATAATAACAAAACAACTTTAATTCAATTACAATTTCCTTTATTATAGTGCTGGCAAACAGTCTTGAGCCATATAACAGGCCAACCATACAAGCACATATAATAACAAAATGAAGCAAATAATAATAGCTAAATAATGATACATACTGATGTACAATTAATAATAATAATAAATATAAATGGGTTTTTTTCATAGCGTATGGCCATACTGACCGGGAGTAGCATGACATTCAATTTGGTCCCCTGCATGTAGACTATTAGCCACTCTGGTGGCACAAAGCGTTGTTCAAGGTACAACATGGAAGGTTGTTTACACGTATCAGCAATGAGATGGTGTGATGATAGTGAAGATGAAGGTGGGGGTAAGTGGGAGTCCCAAACCTAAATTAGACCTAATTTACCAACCCCCGGTGACCAATGGGATAAATCCTCTTAAAAGAATAATACTCAATGTACCCGCCGGTAATCGAGCTCAGGTCTCCTAGGTTCGTAGCCAGGTGCAGTGAAAACTACACCATGGGACCGGGCGGTTTAAAAATGATACCTTGTCCCAGGGTTCAATTACTGTGTCCAGGTAAAATTTATTGATTTAAAGAATACCTTACATTTCTAGTTATATAATTTAAAAAATCATATGAGGGGCCACCCTTAAAATATGTAAAGATTTTTTTATTATGATTTTGATCACCCCTCCCGACATGTAAGGGATCTTGGGATTTTTCATCATACTTATTTTACGTAACTTTTTTTTAACATTTGGCAAATTAAATTATTATTATATTGTATCTATTTTTAGACATAAGGCTTGTAAGCAAAGCGAGTGATATGAGATTATATAAAACTTAATTACAGTAAGTTATTGAAATTATAGTGGCAATTTTATAGCTTTTATTTATTTTCTAACAATTTTTTTTAGATTTTATATCACTATAAACATCGATAAAAACCTTACAAAAGCTATATTATTAAATTCTGACCCCTTCCCCCCATTCAAAACACCTTACGTAATATAAAGATGGCTCCTAATGGTGAAACTAGCTCGTTTGCATTGAGGTTACCCGAGAAATGTCGCAGTTCTGATGTCAAAGTAAATACTCAGAAACAAGAGATCTAGTCTTCCTCCAATAGGTCTCGTCACTTTTTAACAGGATCAAATCTGACCATTTTAATATAGTTGAGGTTTGTTTCAGTGGTCTTAATGCTAAATAACCTCCTCCATTATCGTAATAATTACTTGAGTGCTAGGATATTTCCCCTTAAGTAGGCGGCTCGCTTAAGAAGTAGTGAAGAACTATCGAAACGAATGACAAGATGTTCGAATACGTTGTTTCAGCTGAAATATACATATAAATACATTCTTAGCCTCTTTATCAAAAAGGCAATTCTCTAGAAGTTTGAATACAATTGATTTATTGAGCGTTTGACTTGGTTTAACTACCCACTTCAGTGGTCGAATGGTATAAGGCGTCACTCTCACAATAGACTGGACTGTCTATCACGGGACGATTGGGCTTCAAATCGTTGGGTGGGTGTAATAAGGGTGGTTTTTCATAAAATGTTTTTTTCACTTTACCTCCGTGCAAATAAGGGGTATAATTCCTTTCCGTCCAACCTCTCTCTTCCATAACGCACAAGTGTAATCAATTCATGTTCGTATAACCCGAATGGGTAGGGAAACCGGTTGAAAAAACAAAACACGTTTATTCACGAAAACTAATTATTTGATAATATTATCTATTAGAGTTGCATACACAGGTTCCGAAACCTTAGGTATTTACCAACCTCTTTAATTTAGAAATAATAATTATTTAAAAAAAATATAGAAGAATAGTTCGGAGCTGTTTATATTTGGGTTTATGTTGAGAGGTACTCGTGCATTTTGTCGGTAATGTTTATAGAGTGAGGAACCGACACTTTGTCAATTCCTTTGTGTGAGGGGGAGGGGGGCACCGAGATGAAGAAACAGATCTGCCGGCCTAACTCAAAGTAGGAGAAACAAAGAAGTTTCTGGCAGCATATTCACAATTTGAATCTGATACATTCCCATTGGTGCAAATTCAAACATTGTGAAGAAGGTTAGGGATATAATGACTGTTAAGACGTGGTCTAACAGAGCTATTTAGTAGGGTAAGACCAGGTAATCCAGGCACTCTTGTTTAAAACACAGGTGGACACAGGGGAATATTGTATATGCTCGTGTTCCAATATTTCTGGCAGGACTTTGTTTTCAAATGTGGCATCAATTCATTTTCAAGCAATTGTAGTAGAAGTCAATTATATTGTATTAAATCATGTTTTATTAGTTAGGTGTGAAATTATTTTCTAAGTCAACGGTATAATGTATTTTTAACAAGATATTAAACGCAATAAAAGTTTAATCAATAATATTTGCACTATAAGTTAACTATTGTAATAACCAGATAATAAATATAATAATAATAGTAGTAATAAATTAGCCTATCAATTCTAACATAACATAAAATATTTATGAGTATTTTTACCCTATGCCTTTTGAAAAATTATATGTAGGTCTCCACTTCATGTACTTTTAAAGGTGACAGTCTTACTTTGACGGGCAGTACTATGTTGCTATTTTATAAGATGCACAATAATACAGTTCATTAAGGTAAATTTGATACCATTCAAGGTAAACGGAGTGTAATTACACGAAAAATGATATTTTCGGGTAAATGTATCTCTTTTCCAAGATAATACTCTTTCCTCCTCCATCGTTGCAATAGGAACGCCGTGGTAACTCTGTTGAAAGCTTTGACTTCACCCAGTAGATACCCGGCATAGTGTGTGGTGGCTTGCAAGAACCTTTGTCTGGAAACTCAATTCCATTATTAATGAAGAATACATTAACACACGTTTCATAAAATAAATATACACACGGTGGTTTCCTGTTAATTGGGGCACTGGTTAATCGGGGCAGTCATTTGTTTGAGTCAAATTTAATTTGAAGAACAAAATAAAAAAAAAGTATTTAGGCTGCATTTTCTCAGCTTATTTTGGTCAAATCGATGAATATTTGGGAAAGTGAAGATAGTGATCGAAAAACAAACTGTATGTATATGGCATGCACGATCGTAACATATATATGCTAATGGGAGCAGCCGAACCATTTGTTGGCAAGTCGTGGTGTAGAGTGGTAGTCTAGCGGTGGCTCTGTGTCGTGGTATTCAGATTCTGATATAGATTTTGGTTATTGGTGAAAGTGCCAAACCTCGTTATTTCATGGGAAATACATTAAACAGATTGCCAGATTCTTTTTTTTTAATAAGAAGGCATGAGGACGATGATTTAGAGATTACTTCGGGCAGCATATCATTTTACATGGTTAATGAGGTTAAATATTTATGATCTATTTTAACAACGATAAAGATATTATAGTAGAAATTTGGAAAATAATACATTCACCAAATTCGTGCTCTTACTCGGTCAGAAAGTTAACATATCACCTGATTTCAACTAATGTAAAACTCAACATAAACAAAACAATCATTAAATGGTTGCTCTACATGGTTGTGAAACGTGGTTTATTATTTTAAATGACAAAACAAAGGTTGTTTGAAAACAAGGTTCTTAAGAATAAATTTTTTCCAAATACGTATGTAGATACTGGAAAGAGGAGGTTACATGATTATGGACTACATACCCTGTACTAATCAAAATACATAGTTAGGAGAATTAACAAAATTTCTAAGATTATGTTAGACAAGACATGCAGTGCGAATGGAAGAATCTTGAACCGTGTCCTGGGTAATGACTGGCAAACACATTTAGAAGATAAAGACGCAGATGGGAGTATAATATTAAAACAGGCATAAAAGAGATATGTTCTAATGAAGTAGAATGGTTAGAACTAGTTCAAGGTAGGAATAGTTGGAGGTGGCGTACTTTTTTAAGTGCGGAAGTGAACTTTCAAGTCCCTAAAGCCATAGAGTAAGCAAGTAAAGAAGGCGTGGAAGACCACATGTAGTTTTGAACAATGGCTAATGAACTGCGACAAGTAACATTAACAGAGGTTTAAAAAATGTATATTGATGGAAAATTGCACATCACACCCCAATGTGAATGGTTTAAAAATATTTAAGTTGAGTTTTTTACACCTTAGCATAACGTCCTTGATACAATCAGTTGGCATGAGGATTATACATAATATGAAGTTATATTATCGTGGGAAGTTATATTATCGTGGAAAGAATGGTTTAAAAATATTTAAGTTGAGTTTTTACACCTTAGCATAACGTCCTTGATACAATCAGTTGGCATGAGGATTATACATAATATGAAGTTATATTATCGTGGAAAGCTAAAGAGTTGCAAGTTCGAGAGACTAATGATGACGAGACTGATCCAATATGTTTATGAGTTGGGCATCTTGGTGGACGAGTAGTTCAGCTTTCGGGCAGGACACACGGCATCTCACTATCTCAGCCAACTCATAGAGAAGGTCAGGAGGGACTTCAACTTCAAAAAGCTGACTGGTGGGTATTTCTCAACGTGGCAAAGGCTTTCGACTATATCTGGAACGAAAGTCTCCATTTCAAACTCCTTTCTTTGAACCTACCCTTCCATCTAGTTAAGGCTGTACAATATTAACTACCTCACCTCACCTCCTACACTACCTTTAAGAACGTCACTTCAAAAGTCAGAAACATCTTGGTTGGAGTATTGCAGGGCTCCCTTGTGGGCCCTGTTTTCTTCAGTCTGTATGTGAATGTCATTCCCAATTCCTTAAACAACAAGTTAGCACTTTATGCATATGACACGGCTCTAGTAGCATAGTCATGGAGAGGGCAGATGGTGTAAAGGACACTACAGACTCACCTGGAGCATTTATAGGGGTGGCTAAACCATCTAGAGGACAAGTATAAATGTTGAGAGGACATGGAAGAGAAAGTAGGCCTACTACAGGCTAGCCTTTTTTCCAGATTTTCTAAGACCATATCAGATGGTCGGACAGCGTTAAGTACCTAGGACTTACGCTGGACACCAAACTGACCTGGGGACTGCACTGCACTGAGAGACTCGACAAGGTGAGGCAAAGGCTGGGAATCCTAGGCCCAATGTTTAACAGGCACAGCGTCCATTCTACAAGGAATGGTCTGACACTGTACAGGCACCTGCTCGAATATGCGAGTCCCGGTTGGGCCCCCCTGGTGGAAACGTATATGAATAGGATGGAGGATTTTCAGAACCAATGTATGATGATCATTTTGGACGCTCAGTGATTCGTTCACATGGTGACTCTGCAACGGTAAATGGTAATGCCCACCATCAAGGACCACTTACAAAAGCTTGTGTAGTCCTTCTTTGAAATTCTTGCTGTATTCAGCACTAATCTTATCCAGGTGCTTAGGAAATACGTAATCGACCCTGATGGGTGTCACCAACGTCCCAAAGCCCTGCTTGGATAAGCGAAATGTGTAAAACAGTGGTCAGTGGGGGGCACTCATCCCCCGTAGAGTAGTGTCTCCGCAAGCTTTTCCAGAAACACTTATTCTCCTTACTACTTTATGTCCACGCCCCCACTTTATTTGTACTCTACAAAAACTCTGCATCTTACAATTTGAGAGTTCCTTATCCTAATATTATTTTCAATATTATAAGAGGTTGAGTAGTATAAATATTGTGACTAAACGTAAAAACTTCTTTCTAGTTGCCTAATACTTTTTTTTTACAGTTTTGAATAAAATAAAATAGGCTTAATTAAAAAAAAATGGCTTCCCAATAATATACATTTCTTTTTTTGTTTGTTTTAGAACCTTCGCTATATGCGACATCCCGTGATTAGTTACAATCAATAACACGGTGTGAGCAATTGGTCGGTACGTGCTATAATTAACTATCGTGCTCCCCTTCAGGGAGAATTAGAGCATGTAAACGTGCGTCTGCGTTGAGATATTCACCAAGGAAATAAAAAAATAAAATCAAAATAACTATAGTATTTTTTTTACTCTGAGGCAGCTGTTCCCCTACTCTACGGGCTACGGCCACTACAATCAAGATACGCCAAGAATTTAAATTATGTATATTCTTGTTTTATATGTTGTTCTATCAATTATCACAAATGTGTGTTATGTGAAATTTGTAACTTTTTAAATAATTAAATTAATGCATTTTCTACTACAAGCTAAATGTTAGCTTTTATCCATACAATAATTACTATAGTTTAATTCCCGTTTTGGAACTCTGACCAATGTTTTGTCAACTACAACTCTTCACACTAGACTTATACCAGATATGTGTGAGAAGTAAACATTTATATTTTTGAAAAAGCTAGTATAGAATTTACCCTTAATTTTTTCAGAAATATATTCACCTTCTTTTTTAAGTAAAAAAATATCAGATATTAAACCATAACAAATACAATCATGATAACCCAAGTAAAATCCATCCTAATATCGTCTACACCAGTAACAATATGAAAAGTGATAAAACAATGCACAAAGAGCTAGTCCAGTACTCTTATCACACTCACAGCGCTTGGTGGTTGAATGTGTAACTAACGTCAGGGTCTTCTATTGACCAAATATTTTAATACTTGAATATTATTATCAAAGTATTAACGAAAACAACGCCTTCACTTTGGATAATTGATCTGAAAAGTTTAACGAATAGTTTTCATCTCTAATTGACATTAATTTTAGATTTATTAAGCGCGAATAGCCTCTTCTACCCCTTCCCCTTTCTTTCCCCTTCACCATCCAATCACACCGTACATATATATTTCGGGTAGTGCACTAAATATGGATAGTATTGAGATTAGCTGAGAGATGACAGCATTATCCAAGTGCAGTGGATATAGTCAGATATTTAAAGTAATTTAAAGAAATTTATCTCGTTTTCGACCTTATCCGGATAAACTCGACACTATCCAACAAGACTTGGATTAAGTTTATAAACATATTGGTAAAATTAAGCACTTTTCAACACCGAATATATTTTGGAACGTTATTTTTATATGTGTCCTGAAATTGATTCGGGGCCGTGCACTAACATTCGAAATGTCTCATTTTGATGATACCCTAAACAAACCCATCGTAACCTAACCTGATTGAAATTAATCAAACCTAGACTAATCTCACTTAACCTAACCTAGCATAGCCTATCCAGTCCGTGAGTGAAGAATAACGCTGAGCCTGAGACGGTCAGTGGATATCTCAGGGGTGTGCTAAGCCAAATGTCCCAGCTTCAATTTCCACGTTCAGTTGTCATTTTTTTAAATTATTCGAATATGATACAGCTACGGCTGATCTATGTAACTGTAAACTTTCATTCCCTAAGCTCTGTCTTCTTGTATACGTAATTGTATGGCGTTGCTTTCCTCCATGTTTGAAATGTAGGTATACTTCATTCACGGTAGGAGTTTACCTCTGAAAGGTCTTTTTTCCTACCAATATCCTACTATATAATAGATTTCTGGTAGGGAAAAAGGCCTTTCGAAGGTAAACTCCTACCGTGAACGAACTTTATAAGAACCCGCCTTGGTGGCGTAGTTGGCTAACGCGCTTGTCGTGTTGAGCTCCTCGACTGCCGAGGACTGGGAGATCGAGGTTCTAATCTAGGTCGGGTGAACTGGGGGTGGTTTTTTCCTTAATGGTTTTCCACTCTCCCTCCACGCAAATGCGGGTTCACTTCCTCTAACTTAACCTTCCTAATTACTAATCCATTAGCGTAATTAGTACTTAAAGCGTATAACCCGAACGGGTAGTAAGACGCGGTGCTAAATAAAAAAAATATATATATATAAGAGTATTTTCAGTGTATGGTTATACTTGGATCTAATATCAACCCTCAATAGTTAAAGCAGTTTAAAAAGGATTTGAAACATTTTATCTTATCACTAGCCAAGTAACTAATTTCTATTGGTTTGAAAAATATATTTTAACAAACGTCCAAGATGCCGTGGACTTAAATAAAAAAAAAAATGTAAACCACAATCTTCTTAAAAATTCAATTACTAAACTTTACTTTTAAATAACCCGGCCAGTAACATAAATGTACGACTGTAAAAACAATGCGGGGACCACAACATTTTTACTGCAAGATTTTGTTGGCGCTAAAAGCCTCTGGGAACTTTTTTAACACATGTACGAATATTCCCATCACATGTGGTGGGAAGGGTTTAGGGGGTGGAGGGGTCAAGAACAGACTTAACAACCTTGCTCCCCCCCTTCCCCCTTATACTACTTTCTAAAACCACATTTCTGAGAATAATAGGATTATTTTAATAAAGGAAGAATCTTATGGTTTTTGAAAAATAAAACCTTCCCCCTCTCAGTTCCTAGTCTAGTATATATACCTTTATTGGCTTGGGGGAGGATCCATTAAATTAGGGGTGTGTAGGATGTGAGAATAGTTCGTGTTATTGCAATATTTTTACCCCAAACTTTTTTTTTTTAGAAACAAATCAAATATTGATTCAGTAGAATAATAGATTATAATAGTCTTAAAATGATATCAACAATTGATGAATATCTGTCTTGAGCATAGTGGCAATGGATGAAAAACATTTAAATGAGAAGAAAATGTTGTTATTAAATTCCAGGACGGCCTTGACAGATATTCAACCACTGTTGATATAATCAGGTAAAGAAAATTAAACTTTTCTCTACTGAAGAACTGTCGTGCGTATAGCCTGAACGGGTAGTAAGACGCGGTGCTAATAATAATAAGAACGGTTTGCAATTTTTGGCCAAAATATGTTAAAACCTACACAAATATTCAATAAGGCTCGGAAATAGATGGGAGAATATTGACGACACAGGGGGATATTATTTATGTTGCCCCTATTTTAAATATTTACTGGCAGCAATTCTGCTCTATAAAAGTTTTGTTTAAAACTTCTTTTGGTTTGAAAGTTACATTTATTCGGTTTTATTATTCACGTTACTTAGCGGGAATTCAGTTTACACTGTATAAAATTTAAATAACATAGTAGTATAACTTATTTAAATAATTATATATACATCCCAACGTTAGAATTTATACCATCTCCAACATAGACTACTACTTACGCTATACTTGACTCAACGATTTTAACGCTCATCCAGAATTAGTGGCCAAGATAGGAATTAGCCAATGCTCCACGTGCCTATTTCAAACCATGTGGGGAATGAGCGTGTTTATTAAATGTAAAGAGGTTGGGTTTCCTCTATGGAGTGTAAGAGTCTGGTCTTGTTAAGGAGAAAAAGAGTTGTTTTCTAAATGGGAATTAACTTTGGCATCATTTAATAAAACAGAAAATAAAGTCTACGACGTTCTATTCAAAGTGAAGACAAAAGAGTAAACCACAAATATTTTAAATGTGAGGCCAAAGCCTGGTAACCATTTTGATCCATGAAGATCGACTGAAGAACTACTATAATGGTGAAAGTATGAAATATTTGTGTTTGTTTAGTAAATACTTTTCAATGTGCATAAAAATCTTCTGAATTGAAACTATGAAAACTCAAATCCTACAGTAATATCAGTCATATTCGTATTAAGGTGCCCCCACATCCCAGTTATAGATTAAGCTCGCTTATAAAACAATTTTTCGTGAAATATTTAAATATACATTCAGTATATACGTGAGTTCTAATAAAAATAGTTGTGTTGGAAGATACAGGAAAGCTTTGGGCGTCCCATAAATAAGTGTAGATAATCCAAGTTTGTGATCGTAAAAAAATAAAAATTCTTCGGATTATGAGGAATTTTCACGTTTTATGTGAAAGCGATTTCAACCCCAAAATAGTAAATTTTACCATTAGGTATGTTCCCATGACTGTGTGTCTGTCTGTCTGTACGTGGCCACGGTTCCAAAACAATTAATGGATTTTGTTCAAACTTGATATTCAGATTTTATAGGGCTATATCATTAATATATAATTAAATTTTTTTAATGACTATAACGATGTTGTTGTAGTTCACTCATGACTGAATTTTCAAAAACTTGAAATATTTTACAAACGTTATTCTAAACCAAATTAAAAATATTTTCTTCAAAAATTTGTTTAAAATATCCTAATTAAAAATCTAATTAAAAATTCAAAAATTCGGTTTAGAGGTGCATTCGGACCTCCTTCCATCCACCTATGTTAAAATTTTCAGATCTCTGCGTGCCGTAGATTTTGCTGGGTACCACAAACACACAAACAAACAAACATTTCATTTTATTATTATAGATATGCAATATGCATAGTTTCAGGAAAACATATAAATAACACACAAAGTAACTTGTTTAAACACCTACTCGTTTATTTTAAAAAGTGACATGGTGGTCTAGGGGTAAGGTGTCGGGCTTCTGTGCTGGGGTTCGGGGTTTAATCCTCGGTCCGGCACAGATTTATCTGATTACCAAACCCTTCCTTCACCTCTGACAAGACATCTTGTGCCAGGTCACCACCGTGGTTTGGATTCCACGTTAAACTCTAGGTCCTCCATTTAATCTCACAATCACCCTACCATTACACATTAGTGTAAGTGCGTATAACCCGAACGGGTAGTAAGAAGAGGTGCTAATAATAATAATAATAATAATAACAATAATAATTTATTTTAAGCGTATTCCACTAGGAAATTCCTAAGCAGACCATGGCGACAATAGGAACAGTTCCCACTTGGGAAATATACCCATAGCACTGCCGTGAATCGATCCCGGAACATCTAGATTAGTAGCCAATAGGGCTGACGTATGTATAGACCCATAGGGCGGCAGCCTACTAATGCTATACTTCGTCTCCTAATCAAACTATTTAAATATTTTCCTGTATTATATTGATTCCAAATTGATTTGATATATTTTCAGAAATTAATCTGCACGTACTTAGGATGAGCCTACCAGGAAATATCTTGATAAATACATTTGACAAGGGTATTCTAAAACTCGTAGAAATTCCAGGCACATTGATATTACAACGAAGAAATCTTCTCCGCGAGTCAAGATGGGGAAAGACAATTTGTATTCATGTGTGAGCTAAATTTCCAGAATATATCGTTGTGATTTGAGCTTAATATAAATCTAGAGTAAAACGTATATTCATACAGTTACTAGATACATATTTAAAAACTATTTTAGATAGATAGTCTTAAAATAAATTTATGTTTTATATATATTTGTTTATTATTTATTGTCCTTAAAAAATAATATTGGTGATTCTTACCACGCATTCTTGAATTGAAAAATTATATAAAAATAGTTCCTCCTTGCGTCTTTTTGATCCTTCCATCAAACAACATTTTCATTACTAGTCCGGAATCAAGTTTTAAAGCCCACTTAACCTATAAAATACGCTCTTGTGAAACTATAAGGTACATCTTGAGACATCACTTAAAGTTTTATAGTAAGGGATGGAATATTTTTACAAAATAAGGGATGTGTTTTGTTTTCTTGTCAATATAAAACCCAAACTCAGTAAAAACATACTTTTACCTCAGCACCTTTGGAAGTTTTTAGTTTTTATATTCTTTTTCCCAGACACAAATGTCAATCAAAGTAATATTTTATCTCTCTCTTTAAATAAAACCTATCTTATGTTTATCTCATATCATTTTCCTGCTTTACCACAGTTTTAATTCTTATAGACTATAAAAAATAGGGCTGTTTCTTGCGGGGATTATAAAAACATCTTAACAGTTCAATAATATGCCAACTGTTTTAAAAGATATAAAATGTATGTCTAAGAAACCAACAAGACTTGAACGATCATTATTTTTTTATCTCCATTTGTCGAAATGACCCTATAATGAAGACTGTAGCAAAGGCCACTTTGTTGTAATGGATCCCCTAAAGTAGACTGAAGTCGTAAAAGGAACGAAGGTTTTTTTTTAAAGTCATCCGCTCACCAGGGCTGTTTTTTTGTGTGTGTGTGTTTGGTTATTGCTTGTCCATGTGTGCGTGAAGATGCTAGCGCTCAAGCCCTTGCAGCGGCGAGAGCAATAAACTACTAGAGGGGCCCTAACACCAGTGTAAGTGTGGGGCCGGTACGAGACGCCATCTTGTGTCCGCAATACGCGCGATGAAACTTTGATGAACTTGCGACGTCTTCCCTTTTGTCTTCTGGGCTTCTCTAAGTTGTGAAGCGACAGTAAAAATACTGCCAACTACACTTTTGTTTAGTTTCGTTGTGTGTCCTTTTTTTATCCTCCCGTTTCTTTGTGTGTGTAGGATGACAATTTCCCTAGAGTTTTCCTTTCCCCATACTTCATTCTTCCCCCTCCCATCCCCGGTCACCCTTTATTTTACCTCCCCTATAACCCCCATTTCTCGGTTGTATCGATGTCTTATAGGTTGGCAATCTCATTAATAACTCACGGCTTCTCCTCGGAACTATTGTCAGCTCGAGGTAGATCTGACCAACAGTGACCTAACTGCGACGTCTCAAGTTAACCAGAAACTAACTTTATTTAAGTTGGACATTTTTATGTGATATTAGATATAATTGAAATATGACACCTGGATACAGGAACCAAACCCTGGAATCTTTGACTTGGCATGACAATATTCTTCTTCTGAGATAGTCAAGGGTGGCCAAAAGGTTTTATGCGTATTAGGATGTTCTTAATATTGGTGCTAAAGTCATCTTCTATACCAACCATAGCCTTGCCTACCT
>CABFOV010001470.1:0-13184 GCA_902141375.1 Timema poppense
TAAATCTGTGCCGGGACCGAGGATTGAACCCCGGCCGCCAGCATAGAAGTCTGACCCCTTACCCCTAGACCACCAGGTCACCAAGGTAAGAAGATTCAAATAATATATATGTGAAAATATTTAATCTTTGTAATATCTATATATTATTAAAGAATGTGATTCTCAATCTCATTTAATAAAGAACATTTTATTATACTAATGAACATTGCTGGTCCTTAAGACCCCTTTCTAAATTAGTGCCTTATCTAGAGGAGGTAAAAAAGAGGGGTGCACTTGAACCGAAGGTATGAATGATTAGTAAACTGTGAACCTCGGTGGTGTTAGGGTAAACAGATCACCTCTGGACCTGAAGTTCGTGGGTTCAAACCCAGTCGGGGTCGACCGATTTTTCCTTTAAGCGATAAAGATCCGTAGCACAATTTTCTTCGGAGGGAAAGAAAATCCCTCGGTGCCATGTCGGTTGTGGACATGTAAAATAACCGTATAAAGGTGTGTGGAAATACCTTTCCCGGGTAAAATTGGTAATCCCTTTCGCTCTCGCTCAGAGAAATTCTCGTGTGCTGATATAATAAGTCGGTTCGGAAAATGTACGTTCAATAATTCAAATAATAATAATAAAATAGATTCGAATGTTAATTAGTTTTTGTATTCTTCGTCATTGTTTGGATTTGTACCTAATCAAATGCTTATAACATTCCTAACAACTGCAACACAAATTATTGACATCTACAAACCACAAAATATAAAACCTTAAATTTATTTTATAAGGTTCGATGTAAAATAAATTGGTTGACGCATATTGGAGACTTCATCACAAGACACCTTACGCAGAAGCCCCGCCCTCCTCCCAAAAAGAACACGAAAACAACGCTCGACTCATTTTCAATCTCTCATATCGGTATTAGGATATCCATTTTTTTTTTTTTCTGTGTGTTATTTTTTGTGTGTATGTCCGACGATTTGAAACGATGCAGATATCACATCGCGTCTGAATATCGAAAAAAATAATTGGATAAAGTTTGCGATTCTAAGCCACAGATCATCATCGGTATTTATATTGATGATGCCACTTCTTGTGGTTTAACAAACACATAGGACGTAACCAGTTCTCAAGGTCAACCGAAAAAATAATGACACTTAAAAAAGAATTTTTAAAAAAAAAGATCGACAGCACTTACCTGAGACAGGTAGTCGACTCTGAAGAGTAGAAATATTAAACAAACTCAAGAAGGAAAAGCCACTTTTTAGTTTTGATTTATGTCCCAGCAACAGGACTATAGTCCGTAAACTTAGCTATTGGCATTAGCTACCGGAGCGCGCCCTCTGGCCGTACTAATTACGCTATTTTATCAACCCTATGACGTCACAGGGCGATGGGAAACAGGAAAAACACTCGAGAAAGACCGCGCTGGTTTACGTAGTGAGTGACCTACCAGTAACAAACATCAAACTTTTTCAAAGGAACGGATTCCTGAGAAGAAGCTCGGTGGACCAATCAGCGACCAGTATTTCCCCTACTTCTCCTTCCTCGGCGCCCAGAAGTGGTACAAGGTGTGGCGCACGCACAACTCTTTTTTTTATTGGCGGTAGTAGTAATAGTTTCTGTCCTTTATTTTCTTTAAGCCTATGCAATATTTTCTATGCTTTAATAGGTTTGTCATAGGAAGAATCTGACTTGAAACAACTTTTATGTATTTCCTATTATTCTGAAGCTAATGCTTATGTTGATCATGCTATAAAAACATATTTTGGTAACCTTCTTTATTATTTAATAATTATTGTAATTATGTTCAAAGTAAAATAAATTTATTAATGAAGCGTAATTTCAAGAATTATGTAGATGTAATATAAAAAGAATCGAAGTCTAAAAAATACTGTATTTTCACCAAAATTGACAAACTATTTGGCGAAACAGCCTCGAAGTGAGTAGGATGTGAAAATGGGAATGCTATTAATGTTTAAAATACAAATATTGAAAAGAAAAAAATATATATATATATATCTTGATGAAGCAGAGGCACAGGCTACCAATTTTGTAGGTAAAAAAAATTATCTTTAGGCAAAAATCTAAAACAGCAGAATTTGAATTTCATTTGGATTCGTCATTTTCTCATAGCGACAAAAACTAAATTAAATCTGAGACACCAATTTTTGAGGAATCGACTGATTAGTGATTACTCATCTAGGACATCAGGCAACAGTAAAATATCAGTGAAATTTGGTGCAAAAAAAACCATATCAAATTCGACAATACTGTGTATTTGTCAGAACAAAGATTTATACTTCAAAAGCATTTTCACAAATAAAAAAACAAATTTTAGAAACTTAAAATTAATTTATATTGTTCTATAAAGCCATGAGCAGGGCTGTCTTAAGGTAAAAGTCGTCCATGGCCATAGACAAGTAAGAAACAGACTCTCAACCTTACGGGGGTTTCACTGCGCTCCTTTTGCCAGCTTGACTCCTTCAACACTAGGTTTCGCTACTGTCACTGCCGGGTGATGATTGATAGGACTAACCGCCGCGATCCTAGTGTTAAAGGACTCAAACTGCCAAAAGGAGCACAACCACTTTAACTTGTAGGTTGAATGTCTGGATATATTATTTGTTTGAGCCCATGGGCAAATTATAGTTAGGCAAGGGCCCCTTCCTCCGTTTCCATGCCTTTTACCGACATTCACATGAATCCCACACCGATTCCATGCCTTTCAGCTTACGTCCCGATTATTGCTTTATGTTACTATGTAAAGTGAATTTTTTTTTATTAATAATAAATAAAAGGGTGTGGGTTTACTTACCAAAACAATGAATAATCTCAAATGATTGAATTCAGGCCAAATTTACTACTTATACTTATGAATAGCGATGTGGTATCGAAATAAAATTATCGATACTGAGTTCATTAAAAGTTTTGGAAGAAAAATATCGATACCGTGTGATATCGAAAGAAAAGTATTGATAACATTAAGTATCGGTATCGAAATTTTAATCTGGATTTTTTTTATCTAGTATTAATAAAATCTTACCCGATTCGGTGTCCACGTGGTCTAATGCTCTAATCTCGTGTTGGACTAGACTGCCAAAGACATGGAGATCGAGGTTCGATCCCGGTCGGGTGCACTGAGGGTGGTTTTTCCCTAAATGGCTTTCCACTCTCCCACCACGCAAATGTGGATAGGGGAACGCTCGCCAAAAGTTCTGGGAGTGCCAGGTGTGGATGGTACCCGCGGTGGACCGACTGGAGTGAAACAAAAAGAGTTGGTGGAAACCAATTAAAACTTAGATTTAAATAGTACTACGAGTCAATAATATCAGATTAGATAAATTAAATAAAAATAATACAAGAAAATTGTGCGATTAACGTTTGTAGAAAAATAGAACTCGTGTTAAAATTGTTAGAAATTGAGTCAAATAGTCAAGGTAAATAAAAAAAACGTGTGAATTTAATCTAAACTAAGCCTTTCTAATCCCTAACCCATTAGTGCAATTAGTATACAGGCGTATATTATTATTAGTATTATTATTAGCACCGCGTCTTACTACCCGTTCGGGTTATACGCACTTACGCTAATGTGTAATGGTAGGAACACATTCACAAGTTGTGACTAATACACGTCTTGTCAGAGGTGAAGGAAGGGTTTGGTAATCAGATAAATCTGTGCCGGGACTGTGGATTGAACCCGGGACCCCAGAACAGAAGTCTGACGCCTTACCCTTAGACCACCAGGTCACCCCATAAGGGTATAACCTGATCAAGTAGTAAGGCGTTGTGTAACCAATAAATCTCAACTTTTGCATCATCATTGTATTTTCATTTTTATTTAAACACTGAAAATTATAATAGTTTTTAATAGTTTAAAACAAATTTACAAGATGCTTTTTCGCTATCTAACATATTTTTTTAAGTACCGCGTCTTATTTCACATTCGTGCTATACGCTTAAGTACTAATTACGCTAATGGGTTAGAAATTGGGAAGGTTGAATTTAAAAGAAGTTAACCTACATTTGCGTGAAGGGAGAGTAGAAAACCATTTAGGGAAAAACACTCTAAGTTCACCCGACTGAGATTTGAACCTCGATCTCCCTATCTTCGGCAATCTAGCTCAACACGAAACTAACGCGTTACTACGCTACCAAGGCTGGTTCCAACTTCTTAAAAAAACTTTCATAATTTACTTTTGGGAGGTGCCATTTTGTTTAACTACATTCGTAGTTTGTGTACTCTGTCAAGATAGGTTACTAACTATTGACATACAATAGAAGAATGGATGCCATGCCTCATCTACACATAAATGTTTCTGCTTCGTCTGCTTAGAGCACCTTGAATAGAGTGAGTTTATTGGGAGCCTACCAAATCTTCTTTTGTTTAATTTGTGACGAGCGTGCTCATTGATAAAGGAAGGGGGTGTTATAAAGACTAGTCTCCACTCTTATGTCAATCAGTCAGGTAGTTGTATTGATAAACAAATGTGAAAGAACCGCTATGAATTATGATAAGTAGCGGATTTAGGTTTGAGGACGCCCTAGGCCCGAGACGATATGGCGCCCCTTTCTTTTGTAACAGTATATATATGTGTGTATATATATATATATATATATATATATATATGTGTGTATATATATATATGTGTATATATATATATGTATATATATGTATATATATAAACAAACATATATATACATATATGTGTGTGTATAAAATAATGAAAATAATAACAATAATAATAAGAAATCTAATTCAGGTATAAATTAAACATTTATTTTTTTAACATAACAATTAAATATAGAATTAATAATAAATTGCTTGTAATTAAAATATAAATTATTTCAATTAAAAATTTTGGCGCCCCTCAAAATTTGCCGCCCTAGGCCCGGGCCTCACCGGCCTAAGCCTAAATCCGCTACTTATTATGATAAGCTAAAAAAGATTGAGGGTGGTATGCAAGAACGTATAGTGAATACTTAGTGGACTGATAGTTTGGTCCCGAGCACACCATCGCTCCACCTTTAAAACTATGAAGACGCAAGCAAACCCACGCTAGTGTCAACAAAACATCCACTTGGTCAAGTTCTTGCATACGGCCCTGAATGCTGGAGCTGCTTCTTGCTTGTCAAGCAGAAAATGAGCGAGGATTGAGCAATGGTGTCATTGGTTCTTCCTCTACAGACCACCCTAATAGGCATTAAATATCAGCATGGGCCACGAGTTAAGATAGCAAAAAATATATTTATTTCGATACCAATTCGATACCGGAGTGTGAGTGCTAATACCAGTAAAAGTACAGGAAAAAAAGTGTCGAGTATAAAAAATACTAGTATCGAAAGGAAAAGATCGATATTAGTAAAGTATCGATACTTTTTCCACATCCCTACTTATGAAGCGCATTAGGTAGTCACAAAAATGTAAATAACTTTTTTAAATAGATAGTAGTTAAAATTTTAGTTGAGATAACAACCGCACCAATAACAAAAGCAAGCGTCATTGATCATTCCACTCACTATTTGTTTATTATAATCTTCTCAGTCTTTATTTACAAATCCATTTTCCACGATCTTACTGCAGCAATATTGTGAATAATTATACTGCCAAACGAAATGGTATCCAGCAATTCGGCATTTATAGCAAAATAAGCCATCCCCGAAAGTCTCTCTTTACTGATTGAGTTTCGTAAGTAGTTCTTCATCCTTCATCCTTCATCTCAGAACTGTAGAAGGAACACACGCAAATCCTGATGAAAATGTCTACATTCTAATAGGTAACGGTTAAATTCAAATATAAATTATTTTTTTTTAAATTACAGGTAACTCTTCATCCAGTTGGTCTTTGAGGAACTCCTGGGAATAGACACACTCTTCAATTAATTTACTATCCACATTGTCAGGATATGCTTCAACAGCTTTCCTGGCACATTCTCTAATGTCATGGAGTGGCATCGAAGATAATTTACTAAGAAAGCCAAATCTTAAGTCAAAATTTGAATATATGCAGATATTCTGCATGAAAGCTTCACAGCCATTTTATCAATGGTAAACAAAAATATGTTTATCCTAATATCTTCCCCGCAGTCAAAAATCATGTCATTATATTTATTGACCTAATCACACTGCAGTCTTCTCCTCTTGACTATTTTTGCTTTCATGTCCATTCTTTTCACATCCAGGTATTTTTTCCCCTTCACATTCATAGTAGCCAAAGCTATATCAGAGCCCTTCCAGATAACTTTCTTAGTAAATTATACATCAGGATTACGTTAATAAAATTAGTAGTAGTACTTTGAAGACTCTTTCTCACTTTGTCAAAACGTTCTAGAATCTTTGTCTAAAATATAGCTAATATCTAGGTCTCCAAATTAGCAAAGTTAACATACAAATCTTCTGCATCAGCTCGTGTTCCTGGTTTTTGGCATGGGTTATTGGAAACTTTTATTGCAGCTGGAAGAAAAGTGTGGTAGAATGACGTCAGTGATTTGCATGCATTATGTCTTGCAAACCACCATGTTATTGACAAAAGCTTTGACAACAGTTTGATGTCAGCATTACTTGTTTTAATTGCATCTTGGAGAATTTCGCATCTGCCTGTTGACTCATTGAAGAGTGAGCATACCATCCAGTCACTGTATTTGAGAGTTTTTTTTCAATCAAAATGGTGACATTCAAAAATTCAATTACTTCCACCAAGTGCCTCCATAAACAAAGCGCCCCTGGGTAATAGCCCCGTTTGCCTCTTATGTTAAGAGGGCCCTAGCTAGCAGTGCCCAATAAACCTTTGCAGTGAAGAAGTGGTGCAAGCTAACCCCATATTCAGTAGGAGAGATGAAGTGACAGCTAGTAGATTAGCCCCGTTTGCCCCTTATGTTAAGATGACACTAGTAAATAAAAACAATTTTAAAATTTTACAAAATATATTCTAGAATGTTTAAAAAGAATGCATGCTCTTAAATAGTAGGGAGTGTTAATAGATTTAGGACCAAATAAGCCTATTATTAATATACGACGTAGGCAATATGTAATACATTAGCATCGCAATGGATGACTATTGCAAGGCTGATCTGTGCTTAGTGGTTGTCTACATTATTTTTTCACGTGTTTCGCTAAATTAATAAGTATTCATTAATAATTATTATTCATTCTTTTATTATCCATTCATAGACGGATATAAAGTTTCTATCTATAAAATTTTCAGTGCATTCTATAGAGTAAATATATGAGCATTAAGGTTGGTCACAAAAGCAATAGGTAGCGGTATTAAAAGCTGTATGTTGACTATCTTTAATATGAAAATAACCAAAGTATAAGTTTTGTCTTTCACTTCCACGAGGTTTCCAAGATGGCCAAGAAAAAAGATTCTGATAAAGCATCTCAAAATAGTGATAGTAATAAACAAGAAAAAAATGAAACTAACGATGACGACGAACCAAACTTCAGTGATCCTGAGGGATATGTTGATAGTATAACAGATGAGGGTGAGTTTAGACTTTAATATTTATAATGTTTATCATTGAATATATCCAGGGACGGCATATGGATCCTATGCCGAGTGAGTGCTACCGTGATTATTTTTAATCCGTTAATAATATGTAAGATTTAATCACTTGTTAAAGACTTCGATTTTTTTTAAACTTTGCACTACTTATAGATGAATTTATTGATTTTTTAAAACAGGACTATGCGACTTTTATCAATGATAGCCTACTGACAAAATGCCCGGGCACGCCTTAAAGTGCTTTCAACAAATTAAGTTGAGACGATCTGAAGTCTGAAAGGGCACTTGAAAATTAAAGTGGCACTGAAATTTGTATTGATCTGATTGGGATGGAAGGATATAGATTAAATTTTTGACAGTATAGACAGAGGTATGGTCTGGAAAAAAGACTATCTTGTTCCCATACTCTGGAGGCCCTGTCATCCCTTCTCACTCGTGCCTCTCTTGGGCTCTATCCAAATAGTCTACTTATGCGGCGTCGCCTTGACTCATGCCCTTGATAATTGCATTGCCAATCACGTGACCAAGTGTAGATCTGTTCAAATTGTCACGAAGGATGACTATGCACCCTGCTTGAGCCCTCTTTGAGGTCTTGGTCACCATGGATACGAAGGCCACCAGCCATGCGCAGTTCTCACGGTGTCGATTGCAGTTTTTGACTGGCAATTGTTTTAGTATTGTTTCGTCTGCTAGAGCACTGAATTACGTTTTCTGTCATTTTAAATAAAAAAGTCGTTTATATAGTTTCTAAGATCTTCAGTTGGAAGCAGCACTGCGGGCTCAAGGGTGTAGCAGTTCTAATAGTTTGATGCATTCTTTGCTATAAACGTGAGATGTGTAACATCATCAAGTCTAAAACTCCAGGGTTCGATTAGGGAGCCTTGGACTATTCGAATACAGCCCTGGGTGTTGTCTGAATAGTCAGCGCCTTACACATCCTAATCCACAAAACGTACAGATTCAAGCACACAGAGTGCTTGAACCACTGAAAATCACGAATTTTTACTACCATCACACTTTCTTTTTTAATTGTTCAACCGAAGCTTTACTTAGTACAGGGCATATTAACAGATAACCTTGAGATCCGACAACACCAGAACCAACCATAATACTAACCACACAATTCAACAAATGAATATATATATTTTTTTTAAAGTCCCTGTTCAAAGATATTTGACATCTTTATTAAGGTGGGGTGCTAGTGAGCGTGAGCTTAGGACAGTATTTTTAATGTTTTATAGCACAAACTTTTTTTGACCAAAATAAATCAAATATTTTTCCTATAAAAACATAGGTTTAGTTTTCTTCGCGTGCTAATTCCAACAGTCTTGAATATGTCATAAGCATAGTGACATTTCGTGACAATCTTTTTAAATAAAGAGAAAATTTCCAACATTCCAGAACACCTTTGACAGGCTATTAAAGAACAGCTGTTGAGATTAGTATATGCAGAAAATTAAACTATGTGTTTCTATAGAAGAAATATTTGATTTATTTTGGCCAAAAAAGTTAACGCTATAAAAACTTAAAAATTCTGTCCTAAGTTCATGCTCACTACCACCCCACCTTAATCCGTAATAATCGTCTGCAGCGACCACACTTTGCTCTTTTTCCACAACAGACAAATTTCTTGTAAGTGGTTAGCTATACTTCTTTTCTAACCGAAAATACTCTTTCACATTCACTAATAATTTAACATTGAAAATGCGGTAAAGATTTAAACAGACACACCCACCTCCATTGGTAAGTTAGTTCAAAGTGTAGCAGAAAACGTTGTTTAGTTGTACATCATTCATTACCTCACAGAGACCAGGAAGGGTGTTTTGATTTGAGTGGTGTTTTCTAGAACTGTTGGGGGACATTCTGAAACAGAAGCCAAAAGAGACAGATGGCGTAGAGTCCGTGGTGGTAGTAGACGGTGTGCCCCAGGTTGGGCCTGAACGCCTGGAAAAGCTTTCCTCCGTCATCAGCAAAATATTCAGGAAAGTTGGGCCCATTGTCAATGAGTACTATCCAAAAAATGAAAATGGACTCACAAAAGGGTAAGTTTAAAGTTGGCCTGCATGTAAACCCCTCATAAAATCCACCCTGCCCCCATTTAATATTCATTAAAGTCAATTACCACTTTGTCTAATTGTGGTTACTCATATTTGTCTAACCCTTCCGAATCCCAGATTGTCATTTTTGAATTGAATTCAAATTGTTTCTTACCCACTCAAAATAGAACCAATTCAAATTGTTTGAAATGAAAGTGTATTAAATTGAGTTTGAATCATATAGAGGGCCTATTTTATGTTATAATTGTAGCAAATTAAATTGGTATCACATATATTTTACAACTCACTTTTTTTTAATCAACTAAAAATAAGACTAAATTACA
Source organism: Timema poppense (assembly GCA_902141375.1). NCBI lineage: Eukaryota > Metazoa > Arthropoda > Insecta > Phasmatodea > Timematidae > Timema > Timema poppense. The sequence continues at coordinate 9,865 of CABFOV010001470.1, forward strand.
TATTTTGAATTTAGTTCAATGGAAAAAAATTGCCATAAAACCATTGTTCAACTAATGAATATATATATATATATAACGACATTGTGGAAACTGGCGACATGACTGTTGCTGGTAATTGATCGGGATTAACTGGTTCACTCTGGTGGGTGTTGGTAATGAGTGTTAGTTTCTAACATCCACCAATGATTTAGCTGGAAGACGACTTAACCTTGTGGACTTAGAAAAATAATAACAGCAACGATTGCACTTCACTGAAGTTACTTGGAAATCAATAATTCTAACCTAGAACCAAATGCACCATTACAGAGAAGTTGCAAATAACTTACACCATAAATGTTTTTACACCATTACAAAAAAAAGGGGGGGGAGGTTAAATTTATTTATATTAGAGTGATTAATTATAGGGTAGATTAGGTTTGGGTGGATCGGGCTGGGATAGATTAGGTTACTACACAATTCATTCTCAATAGTAGACAAACACGCACAGCACAACTACAGTAACACGCTGTCCCTAATTGTACGTACGCGATTACTGGTATTTGCCATTTTGAATCTTTCGATTGTATACACCAGTGAAAGACTGCTAGAGAAATTTAATTTCTGACATCCACCAGTGTGAACCAGTGAATCCCAGAAATCACATTCGATCACCGACAATCGTCACGTTTCAAGCTTGTTGCCCGGGTTACCACCAATTATTAAAATTAGGAATTTCGAATTTAATTCATATTCTAGTTGTATCCAGATTCGGACTAAAAATTTCAAATCGCACAGGTTTTTATATTACTAATATTTTTTATTTACAAACATTCTAGATGGCTTATGGTATTACTAGTTGGATAATGGAACTAACCCTAGCACAGACATTTACCTGAGTGTTTATTTACCATATTTATTTTCCTCTCATTGAAAGGTATATATTTCTGGAGTACAGTAATCCCAATGACGCCCTCGAAGCAGTCAAATTGGTCAACAACCACAAGCTGGACAAACACCATACATTCCTTGTCAATCTGTTCACAGACTTCAACAAGTAAGTAACAGGTGCTCATTTTATTTGCAAGCTAATTGGATGTGTTAAAGAGTGCTTGGCTCCAAACCAAGAGACTGAGATTCGATTCTAGATGAGGTGCATCAGTAGGTACAGTAGCCATGTGACTTCTTTGGTGCAGATTGACAGCTCACAGCTGACGGCTTTGAAAAGCTACCAGACCAAATTATGTATCCATACTCCGAAATATATGATCTGCAAAAACATGTGTTTAGCAGCTGTCACTTCTTACAGCCAAAATTTAGTTATTTACCTAAATGTTGACTGTTAGAAGTCAGCTGTGAGCGGTCAGTCAGCACCAAAGAAGCCATGGGGCTGCTGTAAGTCTTCCCGCAGTATAATTTCTCCATCCTCCCTCCAGGTGTTTATTGCACTGCACATTTCCATTAAGTTCACTTTAATCTTATTCTCTTAGGATTAGTCTTATTATTTTATCTATTTAGCATCCTGTCTTACTAACTGTTCAGTTTATATGTTTACGTACTAATTATGCTAATGAGTTAAGGATTGAGAAGGTTGAATTTATAGGAAACGAACCCGCATTTGTGTGGAGGGAGAGTGAAAACAATTTTGGAAAAACCACCTCAATCCAGTTCACCGACCGAGATTCAAACCTCGATATCCCCGCCCTCAGCAGCCGAGCTCAACACGACTAGTGCGTTAGCCAACTACGCCATCGAGGCGGGTTTAAATAATCTTAAGTCACAAATTTAGATAGCGCCCTAGAAACAAAGCTAGCTAATAAAACAACTATCAGGTTATGCACTTTGTTGGTTGGGGATGTCTAAGGCATCACTCTCGCAATAGAATGGACAACTGATGACTGGGAGATGAGGTTTGAATCCTGGTTAGGTCTACTGAAAGTAGTTTTCCTAATTATTTTCCACTCTTAAATTCAACCTTCCTTATTCCTAACACGCCCGCGTAATTAGTACCTCTGCAAATAACCCGCTGTGAGCAAAACTATCAGACTATGGTGCTGGCACACAAACACTTTAAGACTTTCAAGTCAGTTCATGTTTGACTCAGATCCATATAAATCAGAAAGTGCCAACAACTATAACCTACATTTAACTGACTTGATTTGTTGACTTTTCTTTTTGTTTTACTCTTTATATTGTTCAGTACACTTATATGCTTCCAAATGCAAGGATGAATAAATATTTTCATACTTATTGTGATGTCACATATGGCTTAATCTTTTCTGAGCATTTGAGAAAGAATGGGTGCCTTGAACATTAATTGCCATGTTGTAACTGTCTCACTGTCGTAGTTTTCGTGAATTTTTACACAGGATGTAAAATACTGAAGTAGTTTTAACTTTATCTGTCATTGTTCCACACTCGATAATATTTCAGCTTTAGGTTATTTCGATACCACATTTTACAGACATTTTTATTTCTCAACCGTGCTCTTGCGACATATTTCCATGGTGAATTTGTTAATATGCTACACCGCACACAATATTTTCCACTCAATTATTACCCACATCCTTGGTTTGTCAGAGGTGAAGTCAGGGCTCAGGTGTACTAAAGTGTTCCCCCCTCCCGCCCTAAATAGTTTCATGCTTTCACCGTGCAAATGCAGATACACCTTTTATTAATACTCTAAAATATCAAACCTTTCCAAATATTTAGGTCTAAAATCTTATTTAGTATAAAAACTAAGAAAGTCAAGCCCAATCTTCGGCAAGGGGAATTTTTCCAAACAGCAATACGTTGATAATTTTTCATTGCTACTTTCAGTTTTATTGTAATTTCCTTTCACGTCCGGCGAATTTAAATGTTTTTAACTCTGGTGGTCACAGGCGCAGAACACCTGGGAAAGTAGGGAATTGTTTTATGTTAGGGAAAGCAAGGAAATGTGGGAGAATTTAATTTTAAATAAACAAAAATCAGGGAAGTTAAATACTTGACCAAAAAAACCATTACCTTTGCAGCTAGTTATTTAAGCAATATTGAAAGAAAGATACGTAATACCTAGAAAAGATAATAATCTAAACAAATACATTTTAAAAATGTTGATAATTAGCTGCCAGCATTTTTTTTAAAAAAAAGAGCAATCTCCAAGCCGTGAGCCCACATTCAAACTGCACTGACTAAGCGGCTGCCGCTGTTAGCGATGAAGGTGCCAACATTTGTGGATAGAGGGTGTCATCTGGTCAGCACAACGAACCCTCCAGCTGTTAATTTCAGTTTTCTAGACTTAAGTTGGCACTTTATTTTAAAACTTATTTTAAAACTTATTATTATTCAGAATAAACTAAGGA
>CABFOV010001470.1:13297-50816 GCA_902141375.1 Timema poppense
GTGGGCGAGTTAGAGGATATGACATATTTTTTAGTCAGGAATTTTCGGAAATGATCAGGGGAAAAGTCAGGAATTTCATTGGTCAAGTTAAGTAGACACCATGTGGAAGCGCTTCGCATCAAATTTGGGACCACTGAATCTGGAGCCAGAAAATATTAACCCGCTGGAAAGGTTATTCAGGAAAAATTGAATGTTGCCTGGAAAAGTCAGGGAATTCTTGTAGCCACTGTGATAACAATCTAGTGATCTTGCACAGTTTATACATTGCAAATTTGTTTGAGATTTTAGTATTAACTGCACATTTTAGTTATTTTTTGCAAATACATAACAGAATGATACATACATAGTCAACTTATTTGACAAATTGAAATTGTAAATATTTAGGCTTCAAAATGAAAAAACTGATGTTACATTTGACTCTCGGCTATCCGAGGTCGCATTAACCAGGTTGCGAACTAATCAGGGTGGTAACTTTTAAATCTACACACAACAATATAACTGTCTAGCGATACACAGGCCAGTAAAACTGAAGTGTCTGAAAAATTGAACGTGAAATGTAAACATAATTTTGTATTTGACTTTACATAATAACTTAAATAAAACAGGGGAAATGCGAACAGTTAAGGTGACATCTTCTTATAACAAAAAATAGTCACCCGCTGTTATTTGGGTTTACTTATTCATTGTTTACGTGTGAAACAAACTGCATCACTGGGTTAATACAGGATATTTTTTTCCTACTACCTCGGATAATGGAGTCTACTTTAAAATTGGAATCGGAATCAAGAATCAGACACAAGAAAACCCAGAATTCGTGATGTGATCTCTCTAATAAAATCTACCAATAGAATATACCAGTATTGCATGTCTATAATAGAGACTATATAGCACACTTAATACACTTAACTAAAGAAACCAATTAATAATAAATAAATGGTAGACGCGGAGTTGCCAATGATCGAGAAACCCGGAAATTATGCTTTAATGTTGGGTAAAGTGCTTGAATGTTGCTGTCTTGTCAGGAATTTAAAGGTGAGGACCATAGCTTCTAGGATATCCAAATTTCTAAATTTCTTCTAGGTGGGTTCAATTTTCAAACATTTCTGGGGCTGAGTTGATTCGGGGTTGGTTTCTTTTAAGGCTCCACCACTACTGGAAGTAGCATTAGATACACTATACACACTACTTTTTATCTTGCCTACTCGATACTTGTGGCTAAACACACATTATAAGATGGTTGTATCATGAAGTATATTTTTTAGGGGGAAGGGAGGTTGGGTGCTTGTTGCAAAGTATTCCAAAAGGAGAGTTAATAAAACAAGTGTGTCAGGTACGAGGCTATCCCGGACGAGTGGGAGGCACCGGAACCCCAGCCCTACAAGGAGCAAGGCAACCTGCACTACCACCTGTTGGAGCCAGACGCTTTCGACCAATACTGTCTCATCATCGCCAAGGACAGCACCGTGCAGATATGGCTCAACTCCTCCCCCGAGCCCATCAAACTGGAGGACAGAGTGGTGAGGCTTCACCCTTGTATCTCTACTTGAGGGTCCCATCCGGGGTTTGAACCTTCTAGGAGACTCGAGAGACACAGGTCTGTCCTGACTCTTGGTTTGGGAGGAGACCGTCCCTTCCTGAGTGAATTGGCTTTATAAACATTGCTGTGAGTTCATACGTTCGCCGAAAGATAAGGGCAGAAACATTATCACCTGATAAGCTTTAAACCAACAATAATATTTCACCATCAATGTAGTCCGCCCGGCGTTACTGGAGATAACTTAGGCTTTCCTTTTATGCGTGACAACATCACCTTTAGAGGACCAATCAAATTTCAATACCAACATCTTGATCAATGTGCATACACTTAAACCATCAGACATTGCACATGTGCCTAAAAATAAAGGTACTAGCGCACAGCTGTATCTATTGTTGGGAAATTATTTGAAATCACTCGTTAAATGTGAAGCGCCTGCATATTCTCTAGATAATTTAATTTACTGCCCAAAGTAATACTTTGGAAACATCTATTGTAACGATATTATTAAAGATCTGTCTATACTATATCCACTAGAAAATTATACAGATCACTATTTGGCTATTTATAGTTTTTGAAAAGCATAATTGATAACATACATTCACATTGTTTCTGAAGTGTAGATTGCTCTCTATTTTCGGTGAATATGTAAATCATTATTATTAGAGTCTTACTACCCGTTCGGGTTATACGCACTTACGCTAATGTGAAATGGTAGGGTGATTGTGAGATGAAATGGAGGACCTACAGCTTAACGTGGGATCCGAACCACGGTGGAGGCCTGGCATTCCCCACATTCACAAGTTATGATTAATACACGTCTTGTCAGAGGTGAAGGAAGGGTTTGGCAATCAGATAAATTTGTGCCGGTACCGAGGATTGAAACCCGGACCCCTAGCACAGAAGTCCGACACTTTACCCCTAGACCACCAGGTCACCTAACATGTAAATCTAGCTTTAGAATTTGTAGATGGGGAAGGGGGGCTTAAAAAACTTTGGCTTATTAATAGAGCCCCGTAAAAATGGTGCGACGCGATAAAGTGAAAAGTGCCATACAAAGATGTAATCAAGTACTTTACCTTTGATAGTGTTTAGATATTATCTACGATGCTTTTGAAAAGCGAGATAAAACAAAATCGTCTTGTTACATGAAATCCTCCTATAAGACAAAATAACACTGCTTTTACATAAAAATCTTTAAATACGGAATTAAAAAGAAATTTAGACTCTTCTGTAATTTGATTATTTTGTTGTAATGTAAGCTAACTTTAGGCTATCAAAATTATTAAATAGGTAGACAAACTTGACAAAGAATTTTGAAGCATATAGATATAATGTTTCAATAATAAATTTTAATTTCGAATAAACACGAAATAACACCAAAAAGTGAGATTAAAAAAACAAAATTTGACTAAAAATAAAACTTATTAATTATTTATCAGCCCCTTAAATATAAATTTATCTTTTCATTTAAATTATTCTTCAGCTTTCCATTATTTCAATGTTAAGTGCAATATATTTTCCATGTGTAATGAAATAAACTTGTTGAGATATTCTAGAATAATGCACTGGTTTTGTTGCAGCGGTGGTCAGAGGCCTACGTTAATTGGTCTCCTCTGGGCTCCTACATCGCCACGTACCACAAGAAGGGTCTGGCGTTGTGGGGCGGGCCCACTTTCCAACAGATCATGCGCTTTACCCACATCGGGGTGCAGTTCATCGACTTCTCGCCTCTTGAGAAGTAAGGTTGTGTTCAGTCACATGACTTAACTTTGTCTATGAGCGAGTGATGGAGGGTTGGCTAAGGGTTGTGAGTGTGAGTAGTCGTATTCCGTGGGAAATTATGTCGAGGCTGCTTATTAAGTCAAAACATTCTCCCGCAGGCCTATTTTTTAAGACATGCACTTTTTTTTATAATTCAGTTATTTCAGTGTTTGTTGAATACATAACTAGGTTGTGGGGTGACCTGGCGGTCTAGGTGCAGGGTGTCAGTCTTCTGTGCTGGGGGTTCGGGGTTCAATCCTCGGTCCCGGTACAGATTTATCTGATTGCCAAACCCTTCCTTCACCTCTGACAAGACATCTTGTGAATGTGGGGAATGCCAGGCCTCCACCGTGGTTCGAATTCCACATTAAACTGTAGGTCCTCCATTTCATCTCACAATCACCCTACCATTACACATTAGCGTAAGTGCGTATAACCCGAAGGGGTAGTAAGACGCGGTGATGATAATAATAATAATAATAACAATAATAACTAGGTTGTGCCTACTCTTCTTCTTGTGCTATGATGATACATATCTACTCCAGAATATATTATAATGATGGAATGTAAAGGCTTAATCTTTTCTGAGCACTATAAATATACTTACTTTTATTAGTAAATCTGGTCTGTTGAGAATTTCCTCAATGGTATTAAAAGTCTGAAGGAGAATATTTTTAAGATGAGTTTTTTTTCCCAAACCTCAGTTGACCACTTATCATTATGACAAAGAAGGTTAAATTTTTAGTTACTATTTCTATTATCTATGGGAATGACTCGCCTTTGTGGCATAGTTAGCTAATGTGCTAGTTTCATGTTCAGCTAGACTGTCAAAAAGACAGGGAGATCGAGGTTCAAATATTGGCCGGGTAAATTGGGGGTGGTTTTTCCTTAAATGGTTTTCCATGCAAATGCGGGTTTGCTTCCTTTATATTGAATCTTCCCAATTCCTAAACCATTAATGTAATTAGTACTTAAGAGTATAACCCTAACGGGTAGTAAGACTTGGCGCTATAATTTAATTTATACGGGTCTTAACTGCCAGCGTTGTGGCCTTGCAGGTACCTAGTGACCTACTCTCCACAAGTTGACGACCCTCAAGGTGACCAAAAGAAGCTCATCATATGGGATGTACGCACCGGTTTGGAGAAGAGAGACTTCTCGCCGGGCGGTCTCAACATCTGGCCGATCTTCCGGTGGTCGCACGATGACAAGTACTTTGCCCGCATTAGCACAGACATGCTCAGCGTCTACGAGACGCCTGTGAGTCTTTTCTTAAGGACAATTATTGTGCTGTCCTATTCTTGTTTTGGCAAGAAGAGGTGGGGGTTCAGTCAAAATGAGTGATAGGCTCTTCAAACACTTGAATTATTTTGTTGATTCTCTTCCGGGGTTGGGCAGTCTAAGGCAGGGGTCGGGCACCTTTTGGGAGCCCCGATCAACTTTAACTTTTATCAAAGATCTCGCAATCACCCTTCGTTTCTCCATTCTACTTTTAATACTTTTTTCCTATCCATCTTGAATTTATTCCTTGAATTCCGAATTTCCTCCAATACTTCACTGCCTTTATAGAAAATACATAAAATAAATACAATGTACATTCAGTCTACCCGGAAAGGTAGCGATCATACCTTGACTGGTTACACTATGCCCTCTTAAAAGCTGTAACATAGTGGAATAATGCAAGGTACACTTGCTTTTTTTGTGACGGTGTAGTTTTCTCATGTGATCGACCTATAATTTCTGCGAGATCAACCTTTTGCCGATCCTTGGTCTAAGGCATCTCTTGCGCAATAGACTGGACTGGAGATTGGGGTTTTAATCCTGATTGGGTGTTTGAGGCTAGTTTTACCTGAATGGTTTTCCACTCTTCCTCTACTTAATGAGAACAAGATTATTATCTAGGAGGGAAGATTGTACCGATGTGTTAGTTAACCGCCTTTTATTTCATGTTATCTCTGAGTTATTGGCGATTTCAAGATAAAACCAAGCTACCTAGTTTCAAGCAAACCTGGATTCGTTGAAACACTGTTTTGTAAAAATGTGAGTTCTATATTGTTGGCAAAATAAAATAGATTATTTGACTAATTAATCGATTCACTCATGTTTGTTTCAGTCATTTGGTCTCCTGGACAAGAAGAGCATCAAGATCACTGGGATCAGGGACTTCTCCTGGTCCCCGACGGACAACGTCCTGGCCTACTGGGTTGCGGAAGATAAGGACGTTCCTGCCAGGGTCACTCTACTCGAGATTCCTTCGTACGTTCATTCCGGGATTTTAAAATTAACATCTTTGTCCTTTACTGAGTGGATCTTATTTTAATAACACGGAAAAAACATAAACAATATTGTTTTTGAAAAGAGTTAAAATCGGTTATTTTATTAGTCTTGAGCATTAAAGTCAGTTAGGTATAGATATGCACGATTTAAACAGTCAAGTCTGAGTGTTTAGATGAGGTGGTTGAAATTATTAAGGCACTGCACCAACATTTGCCTGGAGAGAGGCTAGGAAATCCACCTAGGTTTGAGTGCAGTAGAGCCGAGTTGAAAAGTTGAATTAACTGACCACCCACCATTTCAACTATTTAAAAAAATTAAATCAATACTACAGTTTTAATTTGAGGTTTTTGCTATTTAACATACACTTTCTAAATTGACTAGATATAACAGTCCATAACTTACAACTATATTATAACAGACACAACACCCTTTCCACTAGCCTGTGTTTCATCACTGAAAGGGGAAACCAAAAGTTCATATATAGATGACCTGGCGGTCTAGGGGTAAGGTGTCAGACTTCTGTGCTGGGGGTCCAGGGTTCAATCCCCGGTCCCGGCACAGATTTATCTGATTACCAAACCCTTCCTATACCTCTGACAAGACATCTTGTGAATGTGGGGAATGCCAGGTCTCCACCGTGGTTCGGATCCCACGTTAAACTGTAGGTCCTCCATTTCATCTCACAATCACACTACCATTACACATTGGCGTAAGTGCGTATAACCTAGACAGGTAGTAAGACGTGGTAATAATAACAATAATAAAGTTCATATATAATAATTTTTTTGGTCATGCCGGTAATTGAACTCAAGACCTATACACTTTTTCACTTTTAAGTGAAGTCAAATTGAATAATGTGATTTATTTCTGAGAAGTTTGAATATTAAAAAAAGTTAAATGTTGCATAGGGGATAACTGTCATCATCATCATCATCATCATCATAATTGTTCCAGAGGTGCCAAGTATAACATTAGCAAGCTGCCTCTATTCCACACAGATATTAAATGTTTGGTTTTCAACTATATCTCTCCAGTTCTTGTTTCTCATTGCCGCGTCACTGATAATTTGGTTGATCCACCGCTTCTTGGGTCTTCCTCTTGTTCTATTAGTCAGCCCACGTCTTGTTTCCATTCTTGTTACCTGGCTGGACCACTTTAAACCCAATTTTGAAATGTTTTATCTTTGTGTAGTAAATATTTGTATATGCACTGATGAGTAAACAAATTTTCTTTGACGAACCATGTGAGAAATTATGGCTTAATCTTTTCTGAGCATTAATATTTATATGCACCAAACTGTGCCAATCGACTATTATCACAACTGTTCTATTCATCTGTGTTTGTCCTCAGACGTAATGAGACTCGTGCCAAGAACTTGTTTAATGTTGCTGATTGCAAGATGCACTGGCAGAAGTCTGGGGACTATCTGTGTGTCAACGTAAACCGTTACAGTAAGATAATAAGGAGGGAGAAGAACGAGATTAAATACAGTGTAAGTCTCCTGATGTTTCTTGGGTCTCGACAGTTGGTGTCACACTAGTCAAATCAGTGTTTATTTAAGCTAGACTGTATAGTATATTTATGAAGGATGTTAAATTCGATTCCTCAATAACCTCATTCATTATTAATGGTATTGAAAGAATAGAGATAGAGAATTGATCATGACATTGTAACTGTGATATACATAACCTTTGTGTTCTAGTGATCGCGCGCCAATCACTCAAAGCGCAAAGCAAAGTACTAAGTTGTTTTTTTACTATTTATACTCTTATAATTAATGGTTTTCTTAACTTTCACTACATAATAAACAAATAAATAAAGATTAGGTCTGCAGGGAATACATAAGATGATAGAGGAAGCAAGACTGAGATGGTATGGGCATGTAATGAGGATGTTGGAGTACATGAGTGTACAACCCAAATGGGTAGTAAAATGTGCTAAAAAAAAAAGGTACAATTTAAACCCATTTTAAATGTAATTATTAAATAGTAGCTGATGTATACCTTTATAATTTAAATTTTATATTGTCATAGTTTGATATTGAAAAATAATATTTATCACCAAAACATTTCTTAATGAAGGTGGTTTGGTTTGTATATATCTTAGGGCAGTTAATTGATTTTTCAAATTCCTTAAATTATTACCGAAATTAATTTTTTACTTTATAGAGATGAGATCAAGATTCTTTTTCTCGACCTATCAAGACATTCAATTCTTGTACATACCTATAAAAAAAAGATTGAAATTTGAAGTGCAAGGAATCAAAAGATTGGGGTTAAAGTTTGAGAGTCAAATTTGAGAAAAACTGAAATTTTGACCGATCTAGTTTTAATTATTAATAATGATCCACCTTATAAGTGTAGATACATGGACAGCCCAAAAGACAATTAAAACTCAGTGCAAAGTGTGACTTGTTAGTTTCACGTGTGGGGTTCATTTTCCAGGGGATGTACTACAACTTTGAGATCTTCCACATGCGAGAAAAGCAGATCCCTGTGGACAGTGTGGAGATCAAAGAACCTATTCATGCTTTCGCATGGGAGCCTGTCGGCTCTAAGTTTGCCATAATACACGGCGACACGCCCAACATCAGCGTCAGTTTCTATGGCGTTAAAACTGGCCAGGCACCTTCATTGCTGAGTGAGTAATTCATGGAATGGAAGAGACCTTCAAATAACCTTCATGCGAAATGATATCTGTGTTAAGACAAGACTGGTTCACTAATTTAATTTTGTTTGGCAATTTTATTTAACGGGAACAAAAAGTCTGAGCTTAGCTGAAATCACGACTCAATTGGTTTGACAGAGATCTTTTAACTTTATTTTATATATTCGGAGTTAAATTTGGACAAACTAATGCTGTGATGAGTAGACTATTTATTCCCTGACCATCTATGATGGGAATGGCTTAATCTTTGCTGAGCATAAATGTCTTAACTATCTCCATTAATGTTGATAACCAACTGTTTCAAGTTTACGTTGCAAAGTATAATGGTTCAATTGATATATTTGATAGCTTGTGAATTTTTGCACCACTTGAGCTGATTCTACTCCTAAATTCTTGAAGAATGTGTGAATCAAGCTTTATTGTATTATCTCGTTTTCCACCCCAGCATTATCCGCACGCTATTTCTTTGTGTACCTCTTATTGTGTCCTCATATTGTAGCACCTTGCAAACTCGAAGCGACCTGTTTCAGAGCGATTTGAGAAGAAGTCTTGCAACTCTCTGTTTTGGTCGCCCGCGGGCCAGTTCATAGTCTTGGCCGGCCTCAGGAACTTGGGAGGCAGTCTTGAGTTTGTTGACACCAACGATTTTGTCATAATGAACGCCACAGACCACTTTGCCGCGTCTGAAGTGGAATGGGACCCTACCGGCCGCTACGTAGTGACGGCTGTCTCTTATTGGAAAACAAAGGTATGCTTGTGTCGGCATGCTTGCTCCCCAAAGATAAACTTGACATGTTAGAAGATGCAAAACTCTAAATAAATTGCAGTTAAAAGTTAATAGACCCATTTTGTTTTTTAATGCTAGTTGTCATGGATGTGGGAAGATATGAAAACTTTTGTATATGCTTTTAACAATAATTTAGCTTCAACAACCGTGAATGACAATATAGAATAAAATGGGAGAAAATAGACAAAAACAAGATAAAGAATGAAAATGTGTAGAAAAGAAGAAAAGAAACAAAATCGAGAAAGATAAGCTGAGGGAAAACATTTTGGGAATTCTCCTTTTCTTTACATTTTCCTTATTTATCTTGTTTTTAATTATTAACTTGAGGCCTACGGTAAGTTTGGATATGAATGTTTCAGTAACTGTAACTTTTGAATATTTGCACACCCCTAATATTTTTATTGGACCCTTTTAATGAAATGTATATAATTTAGTCTAATATTTGATTCTGATAGAATTTAAAACATTTTCACTATAGTTAAATTGATTCCGACTAGATTCAAAAAACTCCCAAGTAAATTGGATTCTTAAATGGTTCGAACTAGTATTAAAAAAAATCCACTTCAGTGATCAAGTGGTCTAAGGCTTCACTCTCATGTTAGACTAACCTGCTAGAGACAAGGAGATAGTGGTTCCAATCCTGGTCAGGTCTACTGAGAGTGATTTTTCATAGATGGTTTCCAACTCACCGTCCACACAAATGTGGGTATATTACCTCTAAAATGCTTCTTTCCTCATCCCTACACCATTAGAGTAATTGTCATACACGCATACAACCTAAACAGTTAGTAGGGTGAGGTGATAAAAAAAAATTGTAATTGAAATTTTTGCCTTTGCACTGGCTTAAAAATTAAAATCCTAACCTTGTGTTGTTAGATTGACACGGGCTACTGGATATGGTCGTTTCAAGGCAAGATCTTGAAGCGTATCAACATCGAGATGTTCTGCAGCCTCTTGTGGCGACCTCGCCCCAACAGCCTGCTGTCGGCCAAACAGCAGGCCGAGATCAAGAAGAACCTCAAGAAGTACAGCTCTCAATTTGAAAGCAAAGACAGACTGCGCATGTCCAAGGCATCCAAGGTTAGTTCACACCCTCTTTATTCGCCGTAAGGTCCGTTGAGTCTGGGGATATTCGCAATTTACCTGGTCCAGAAATACTGGAGATAAATATTGCTGCTGACAGATTTTCAGTGTTAACATATTTTTCATTCATTGATTATCCAGGAGCTGATTGAGAAGCGAAGTAAGCTCATGAAAGAGTTTGCGGAATATCGCAATAAGCGGATCGAGCAGTGGCTGGAGCAGAAGAAGCGCCGTTTGGAACTGCGCAATCGTAAGTATGCGTGTGGGCACGCTTACACTAGGAATAGCATGATAGTCACAGTTGGCTACCTCAATTTTATTGTGATCATTGTTGTCCATATTTACTATTCTTGCAGATACAAGCAAAAAAGAACGCCCCCCCTGCGCCCCGCACCCCCCAAAATGCTGGGATATTTAACTGCATTTTAAATAATTTCCTTTGGAATGGAGGCAAAAAGATGACAGCATTGCTCTTTGTTCTATTATGAAGGGGGTGAGGGGTGGTTGCTAGTAACTTAGTCAACATTTACTTCTTTTTTTAAGACCTGTACTGCCAATGACGGGGAGATGGAGATGAAAATTATAGTCGGATGTACTCAAGTTTTTTTCCCCCCAAAGTAGTTTCCTTTCGTGCAAATGCGGGTACACTTGTAAATACCGTATTTACCTGAATCCAAGACGACCCCCAGTTCTTCAGTGGTTCTGGATATATTTTTAAAAGTGATATTAATTTTATTATGATCAAAGAAAATAATTATGGTAGACTTATTTTGTAATGCTGACAAATTATTTTTTTTATTTACAAAACAAAACACTTGTGTTGACTTAAAATCTAATTAAGGTTGCAGAATTGCTAAGGATTTTTTATTTTTTTTGTCACAATTATTGCTTTTGCATAATAAGGTTAACTTTGAAAAAGTTAATTTTTATTATGACAAATGTATTATATTTGGAAGAAGGTATAGGAAAGGTTGATAGAAACATATAAAAGGGGGACGAACACAATATGGCCTTTACAATGAAAAGAAGAACACAGTTCACACTTTACACTGCTGCCAATGGACAAAGAGGGAATGGATGTCTCTTAAAGAAAATTGATTGTCACGGCCCAATCCCCCGACCTAGGTTTCATTCTATTGGAACTCATCAGGGAGGAGTGTGAAACGCGCAACGCTACTTCCTAAAAGAGAAAGCCAAAAAACACAAAGGAAAATGGTAAAGAATTATAGAACACACCTTGTGCCTTCTTCCAAATATAATACAATTGCCTCCTATAGCGATAAGAGGTTTTCCTTATAGAGTTATATTACCTTTTTAGTATTTAAAATTGCATAAATCAAATGCTCAGCACAGTGTTCAGCCTGATCAGTCCAGCTCTATTTTTTATGATACTAAAAGTATGATTCAAAGAACTATATCAATGAGATTAATAAAGTGCAAGTAGATCCGATTAAACATATTACTTTTTTCTTTTCTTCCACAGATATTGATACGGATGAACTTGATTCAGACACTAAGAATGTGGAAGAGGAGGTGGTTGAGTTTTTCATCAAGGAAGAGATATCGGTCATCGACTAAGAGAAACAACAGACACCGCATAGAGAGCCGGCCACTCTCGGAAACCTCTGTAGACAGTGAAAAGTGTTGCGAAGACTTTCTTACAGCTAAAATCAAGCTAACTTATATTTAAAGGTGTACAGTCTATATTAGTCTATGTTAATTTAATTGGTTGCTAGGTGTTCCTGTTCTCATTATTCTGAGGATAGGATTTTTTTAACAATGAAGGCTGTTTTAACAACCATTATTATATTTTCAAACTTTATATTTCCTTGTATTTTATTCACTCTGAAGATTGTAGTATATGGACGCAAGAAATTTGTCATTTACCGGGGAAAGTTTTTCCATGTACCGTACAGAATATTATTGCTTTCAAATAAATATTTTGTTTTTGACCTGAATTTGTTTACTTATTTAACCAATAATCTTAATTTTTAGTGTAGATTGGTTCACTACACACTTTATTGAATACATTCTTCCGCCTTACTTGGTGGGGTTTATAAAAAAAACTTGTTTGGTAGAAAATTTAAACTTTGCAAACAGAAGTATAATTCCTGAAGATAACCTAACAAGTATTAAAATTTGAAATTTCTAAATGCCTATTGGACAAATGAAGAAAGGGTTGAAAAGGGCTTAAAATTTCCAAAAATTAATAGAAAACCATTTGTTCAGTGTGATAGAAAATTTAAATTTGGAAGGAAGGTAAAAGGGGCACTTAAAATAATTTATAAAGAATCTCAAAATTTTAAATGGGACCCTGAGATATAAGGGAGGAAAATAGGGGGAGGGGGTGGGTCATATTAAAATCACTTTTAGGTGTTGTAGAAAATTTAAATTTGGTAAGTATGTGGGCTTCCAGATATGACAAAAATAGACAGAGTTGGAGATATGACAAGGGGTTTGCGGGTGCAAAAATTTCCAAAATTAATACAAAAACGTCTGTGGTAAAGAACTGAAATTTAGCAAGTGAGTTTAGGGACAATTCCAAATAAACGTAAATATCTGAAAGTAGAAAAAACGTGTTGGGGGTTTATAGAAAATTAAATTTTCCAGGAATGTAGAGGGAAAAAATTAACAAAATTAGTTATTAAATGAGTTATCTTTAAAAGTGAGGATTGTAAAATAAGGGCTTTTTAAGTAGATTTCCAAAACTGGAAGTTGTTACTAGCTATTAGGTAGGCAGAATTTAAAGGAAGTGTACCCCAATTTTTATTGAGAGTAAGTGGAATACCAATAAAGAAAAACATCAGTATGCGAGAACTAAGCTGAGCGGGTCAGTAGTGTGAGTGAGGTCTTAGTGTCGCAATAGTGAAAAAATGTGTGGGCCAGTAGCATGCTCAGCACTGCACATCCACGCCATTCACTTTGACGTGTCTGCTTAGCGAGCAAATCAACACCCCTACCATTTTACCATTCCACTCACACTAATGGCCCACTCAGTTTTGTTCTTGCATACTGGCCAAACACCTTCAATTAGGGCTGCCAGATTCAAAATTGAAAAAGGAAGACAATTATTTTGAGATCAATTGAAATGGAAAAGATTTTAAAATAAAACAAAATTTAAGATCCTAACTTCTATTGTGTAAGAAAACAATGTCAACATTGAAATAATCTTATAGCATAGTGCTGATACCACCTGCATTGATATCTAGTAACACTTATAAAATGCTCATGCCTTGCTACTACTGGGATTCAAACCTCGACTTTGTCACTAGCAATAAAAGTTTCTTGTGAGTTTTAGATAGCAAGAAATATATTATCATGTAAATAAATTGATTTGATAAAGTGAAAGCACTTTAGTTCATTTAGAGTAGGGCTTCTTGGGTACCAACGGGGTAGTGACGCGCAATACAAGGAACCTACCTAGTGGGTTCCGCTCAGCCTCTTCTATTCAACCCTGATCTCACCACCAAGTGGTGTACCCCGATATATGAGTAACCCGCTGGAGGTTGGGTTGAACCCCAGTGGAAACCAGATCATGTACAGACAGGAGATTAGTCAGGGCCAAAACCAACAATCTTGGAACAGGGTCTGGCCAGTTGGCTGGGAGTGAGAGGGTTGGTGATTAGGAGCTAAGTCGTCATAAGCACTCATAGCCTCGGTTAGGGATGGTCACCACCAAAAGGAGGTCTACCTGAAGACCTGTAAGTGGCAGCCCCACTACTCAGGTGTAAGCCACGACAGGCTTAGTAAGCCGGTGGCCGAAAGAAGATAAGAACCCAAGAAAATAGAGTAAAATATCGGATTGGAAAAATTGACATAAGCTACGAATAGGAACTCTGAACACTGGCACACTGACTAGAAGAGTAGAGGAGAGTGGATGTCCTGGGTCTGAGCGAGACCAAGTGGAGAGAAATGGCTTTATTCTACAGAGGATGGGAAACAATGAAGGGAGGATAAATGGAGTAGGCTTCGTAGTGAGAGAAGGGCTGCAGGTGGAGGTAGTAGGGATGATTGACAGGATATTAAGTTGATAGAGGAAAGAAAGCTGAAGGTGGATGAAAAAGACAAGTTTGAGGAAGACCTAGAAAGGTATATGTGGAATGAGTGTCAAATAGTAATGAGAGATCTTAATGCAAAAGTAGGATAAAAGAGAGGAGTGTTTGAGGAGGTGTTAGGGAAAGGAGAATAGGGAGAGAAAAAACGAGATGGGTAGAAGGCTGTTGGAGCTATGTGCAAGAAATAAAACGAAAGTGGCAAACAGCTAGTATAAGAAGGAAAGAGAATGTCATCAGATCACTAGATAAAGTTGGTACGGGGGGCAAAAGTCGGTGATAGACTACGGTATCATGTATGAAGAAATGAAAAGACGGACTATAAACAACAAGGTAGTACCAAGTGTGACCGCAAGTTGTTGGTGGCAAAGATAAAGGCATGGGAAGGTAGGAGAAAGATAAAAAGACAAGAAAAAAGAATAAGGGTGTGGAGGCTAAAAAATGAAGAGGAAAAGAGCTGTATATAAGAAAGGCAAAAAGCTTAATACCCAAGGATGAGATGCATATTGTTGAGGTTAAATGGGAAAGGTTTAAGAAAAGTCTGGTGGGAGCGGAAGAAGAGGAATGTGGGAGGATAAGTAATAAGAGGAAGTGGAAACAAACAACAGGGTGAAAGAAGCAGTAAAGGAAAAGAAGAAAAGAGCAAAGCAAGTTGTATGGGAAGCCAGGAAGGAATTGATGGAAAAATGGACGGATATGCTGGAACGGGATGTGGAGGGAAATAAGATGGCGTTTTATAGCCAAGTAAGAACCAGGGGGAGAGAGAAAAGACAAGAAGCTAGAATGATAAACTAAGAAGGAAGAAAAGGAACTATGGATAATATGTTTTGAGAAACGGTTCAACACGGAAGAGGAAAGGAATGAGAATGAAACAGGAGCAGGAAAAAATAACAGAAAGGGAGGAAAGAGGTCCAACATGAAAAGAGGTGGACGCATTAAGAGGATGAAACACAAGGGAAAGCACCGGGTTTGGACGAATTAACTGTGGATATGATATAAGAGCAGCAGGTGAAGTAGGTATACAATGGTTATACAGGGTGTTGAGAATGATTTGGAAGGAGTACAAGGCACCAGAAGAATGGAAAGAGGTAGTTATAGTACCTATTTTCAAGGATGGAGAAAGAAAGAGGTGTACAAATTATAGGGGGATAACACTGATGTGTCACTGTACAAAAATATATGAGAAGATACTGGAAAAGAGAATAAGAAATAAAATTAAAGTAAGGTGGAGAGAGGAACAGCAACTATTTAGGGAATAGAGGTCTACAAAAGACTTAATCTTTACCATATGAGAGCTGATGGAAAGAAGACATGAATATGGGGAAGACTTACTTGGTAATGGTATTTATGTTTGTGGAGAGGGCATATGATAGCGTGGATAGAAATAAAGTTTGGAAAAAGATGAAGGAGGCCGAAGTGGAAAGAGGAGTTGTGTTAAGACGGAGAGTGGGAGGAAAAAGTGGTGCAAAAATAAAAATAGTGAAGCAAAGGAGTGCTCATTTACCATTACTATTTGTAATGGTAATGAACAAACTGGCAGGAAAACTTGGGGAGGAAAATATAAAAGCCATGATGTTTGCATATGAGTTGATGGTATGTGGGGAGAAGGAAGAGCAAGTACAGGAACAACTACAAGAATGGAAGGAGGAAGTGAAAGAGTGTGGAATGAAATGTAGCACGGCCAAGTGTGAAGTGATGTTAATGGTAAGGAAGAGGGTAAGACCTAATAAAGCTATAAAGTTGGATGGAGAAGAGAGGAGAAAAGTACAGAACATAAAATATCTTAGAAGCGTGATTGAGGAGAAAGGTGGAAGTAAAGAGGGTTTAATGAGAGTTTAGGGAGAGTTGTTCTCTAGGTGTGTAAAAGACCTGTTATGGAGAAGAGAAGTCCCCTTGAAGTGTAAGGAAGTGTTGTACAGGGTGTACTTTGTACCCATTGTCACATATGCAGCAGAAATATGGTCATTGACTGTAAGAGAGACTAGGAAAGTAGAGGCCATGGGAATAGAGTTTGTGAGGAGCATGTTAGCTGTCACGAGGAGAAACAAGATTAGGAATAAAGTTATCTGGGAAAGGGGAAAGAGTAGGAGTACAGGGAATACATGAGATAATAGAGGAAGCAAGACAGAGATGGTATGGTCATGTAATGAGGATGTTGGAGTACATGAGATAGTAGAGGAAGCAAGGCTGAGATGGTATGGTCATGTAATGAGGATGTTGGAGTACATGAGATAATAGAGGAAGCAAGACTGAGATGGTATGGGCATGTAATGAGGATGTTGAAGTACATGAGATAGTAGAGGAAGCAAGACTGAGATGGTATGGGCATGTAATGAGAAAGGAAAAAGAAAGGATGCCGAAGAAAATGTTGGAAATAAAGTATGAAGGGAAAAGACCGCAAGGGAGGCCAAGAAAGAGATGAGAGGAACAAATAGCCAAGTGTGTGAGTGAAAGGAGAAAGGAAAATGGGGGCATTTTACTCAACTAACCTGACCACAGGCTGGAAACAGATGATTATGATGGTGATTATTATAGTTTTAAAAATATTCATAGGATTTCTTTTTCAAACATAAAATATCTTTAAAAATATTCAAACCATTGAAATATTTAATTTAATTTGATTTAATGAATTGATTAAGTAGATTTTACACACCCCTGTTCCTTAGAAATTTGAAAATGTCAAAAGTACCTAATAGTTAAATGAAAAAACATAAATATTGGAATAAAAATCTATTTTATTGTATAGAGTATTAATACAAGTAGTATCACAATATTGACACACTTTACAAAATGACAATGGCATGAAATATTTGGGAGTTTTGTTGGATATTTCTCGTTTGGTAAAAAAAAATCTGCAAATAATATCACGAGAAAGAACATTTTTCAAGTGATTCTTTATCCTGTCATTTTGTTAGCTATTAATATAATGTATTTTAATAACCAAATTTTTACTTGTTGTTTATCTTTTTGAATTGTATATGCTTCAATTTGACAAACAATGGAAAAGACACAACGAAACTCCTTTATGCTTAAAAATTATGTATCTAAAAGTCATTACACTACGGCAAGTATTACATAAAATG
Source organism: Timema poppense (assembly GCA_902141375.1). Lineage (NCBI taxonomy): Eukaryota > Metazoa > Arthropoda > Insecta > Phasmatodea > Timematidae > Timema > Timema poppense. The sequence goes on from CABFOV010001470.1 coordinate 30,545, forward strand.
TTAGTTGAGCTAAAGTATGATATTCAAATATATGTTGAATATCAAGTTGTAAGGTCATCAAATGAACTATTTGACTTGGAGGAGGGGGGGAAGTTTCAAGAGCTTTTGGCTAAGTCATCATCAATATGGTTCTTAAATTACATTCAATTTCCCTTGCAATGTTGAATCTCACAAAGACAATAAAATCTTAAGACCTAGATCTAGTCCTTGAATGAATCAAGTCATTTTGTAACAGGGTTATGACAGATCATTCTCGGAGGTATTTGATAATTGTGTTAATATTTTGAAGTTTCAGATCAGGCATTCCCTTTAGAAATACAGCAGTGAAGATATTTATTTTCAAGTGGAATCCTTACTAACACGAATTTGCTCAGGTCATGATGACACCATTGCATGTTTGCAGTAGTATTGTAAATTTGTTTTATGTAATATTCAGTTAACTCTCAATGAAGAGCCACAAACAATTAAAAATCAATGTTCAAATAAAAAGATCCCCTTTAACTACAAAGAGGGCAATAGAAAGAAGTCTGTCGTCCTTGCTTGTTTTTTGTTCCTTAGAATTGTGCATCAACTTACTACCCCAACCCTTCTTACACACATTTAGGTGATTTTGTTGTCTTAAATGGATGCTAAGAAGTCTTGCTCGTTTGACAAAATTCACAGTTGGGCCGGCACATATGCACGTGCGTTATGCATGAGTCATAGCGCACAGCATACAGTTGTGTACTCTTTAAAATAGTAAGTGGACATTCAAAACTGGGAATATAGCCATGGTTCTACAAATTGATATCAGGTTAATCGATAGTTCATCATCCAATCAAGCTTTCCTAACTCCGAAGTGATGAAATAAAGTTTTAATTGGATAAAATTTTACTTAGAGAACATTTAAAATAGGTGAAGTGGTTCCCAAACTATGGGTTGTCAACACCTTTATTGGTGGACCACGAAAATACTAGGCGAAATGTTACTTAATTCGTCCAAGAGAGCGTGCCTTGCAAGCGAGTGTTGGTATATTTACTTCATCCTGAAGCAGTGTGGATACACTTTCGGCTACAAGTCTGTCTTGAATATTTGGAACTGTTCAAACAGGCAGTGAGATACATCATGCCTTTCAAGGCTACAAGCCTTAGTGAGCGCTTGTTTTAATATTTGGTCTCTTAAAAAAATAAACATAGAAACAAACTTTGTTCCCTTTCTGGATCAAAAGTAACACCATTCATTTCACTGATATTGTCTAAACAACCTGTTTTTCAAAAATAAATACTGACAAATTACAAAGTTATGACTTTCATTATAATCCATATAGGCTATTATTTTTTTATTAATATTGTTAACGTATGAAGGGCACAGGGTAAATATGGGGAAAGTCCAATTTGAACGCAAAATGAATTAGTGCTGCCATCTGTTGGACAATCATGAAACCTTTCTAATGCACTTCAGATTATGGTTAAAAGAGGTCTCTCTCATATTTGGATTAATTTTTTTTTAAAGTAGTGTCTGGGGTCTTTATTGAGTTTGAGATATAAAAGTCGTCGTCCTGGAACGTGGGTGTAGTGTGAGTTTCCCCTCATTTCCCCTGTAGCCTTCATTTTTTAAGAGAGAATACATACATAAAAATGTACGTACCATTAAATTAAACCATATATTTGTGACATTTTATGGAGTGAGATACAAAACTCTTATCATGAATCTTGAAGCTTTTCCTAATATGTATCTGAATTTAAATGGGTGCAGGCCAAAGGAGTTCGGAAACCACCGACTTGAGGGTATTTTTCAAAATTATAACAGAATTTAGACCAAGATTGAATTTAGTTTCGAGCAATGGCGGTCTGAGTTAGTAAAGTTTGATTGTATATTAAGTTAATAATGTTGGCTTATTTTGATTATCTTACAGAATAAAAATTTCCAGTTTTTTTTAAATCAGGAATTCAGTTCGTCTGCCGTGCTAATAGCTATGAAGTGACAACTTTGTATCCTTATTACAATTTTTTATTTTTACTGGTTAAAACAATTTAGCTTCATTGTTTGTAAGTTGGCTAGAATAAATCAGCCGCATTTCAACATTGAATGTCATGGTCAACAAAACCAGACGGTCTAAAATACTTATTTGTAATCATTAGGAGCTCACGATTAGTTTAAGGTAGCTACATTATAATGTTCACTCGGAAACAAGCCTGACAATATATTATGTTTTTGTAAGGATGGTTCAGATTTTTAAATTTAAGAACCAATTTATTTCTTATTTAAGTTCATAATTTCATAAAATATTATATATATATATATATATATATTTATAATCAAATGAATATAGTTTAAAATATGACTAACTAGTGTAGGACTAACACATATTTTATTTAGTTAAAAAGTATTTGACATACATATTAATTAGTGATGTCATATATGACTAGTCAGCAGTTAGTGATGATATATTTAAATTTATTAGGGGAGACAAAATGGCTTTAGATTAGTTTGCGAGATTAATTGAAAGTTGGAACCAAAAACGCGGAACCGGTACACTTTTGGAACCGAACCATTGTGTTTTTTTATCTTTAAAATGAGCTAATTATTTTGGTAGCAGAGTGTAAACAGCTAAAAATATTATTTATTTTCTTAATACTATTTTGACTACTGATAAAATAATCTAATCTACTTATTCAATATGTTCCAGTACATTTTTGTTTAACATTTCTAAACATACTAATATTGTATTTAACTTTAATGTTAATACACACTCATTTCACAAAATACTAATTCTCTTAACGCTAGAAATATATGTGTATATATATTTTAATAAGTTGTAAAAAAACATTATTTAGTTCAAATCTCTCGCTATTTCTACACAATCATAAGACACCATAGAAAAGTCTAAAAATCTGTTCGGGAAGATATATAATCATGGTTGCACACAGACACCTTCCTGATATGATAATGTTCATGTCGACGGTGGCAGCCATTATTGTTTACAAGGCCTATGAATGTCATGATGTTACTTAACATACAAGTCAAATGGAGACCTTTATATCAAATGTTTGTTTACATTTTTTTATGACCACATTTATTTAATACAATATAAACACATACTGTTAAGCCTAAGCAGACACTGGGAAACTTTTTTCTGGGAAACTTTGTTTACAAACATATGCAAATGATGTCACTCTTGTTTCAGACATTTTTTTTAAAAAGCGGTTTTTCGAAAACAGATTGTGATATGTGTGCTTATTTTTTTAAACAGGTTTCAGTCCTTTCTTTACGTTTCTCAAAGAGGAAACAATGTTTCTTTGTCATCCATTTTAAATGGGTTCCAAGAAACAAAGTTTGCATGTCTGGAGGTGTTTGCAAACAATGTGACAGCGATTATTTGTCTCCCATGTTTGCAGAATGTTTCCATATGTTTGTGAGCAGCAGGAAACAATTTAGAAACATCAAGAAACAGTCTCCAAAACAAAGTTGGTTTCAAGGTGTGTACTAGGCACCAGATGAGTTGGTGGCATTGTTGCCACATCGTTAGTAAGTGCAGGAGTAGGGTAAACACTTTAAAGGAGTGTTCTAATATTAAATAGGGATATGCTAGACTCGGAAATATCTGGAAAATTTGAGGGAAAAAAATCTCGATCTCGTCTCGAAAGTTAAAAAATTAATCTAGAAAATTCGAGAAATTAAAAAAAAAGAAGCAAATAATGACCGTAATAAATTAAAAAACCAAACCGGGAATTTATTATTTCCAATATTACCGTAATAACCCAAAAGTTGACCGCATTTACCCCCCAAAAAAACAGCCTTTGACAATATAATCTTTTCACAATTTTATTAATTGCATTTAAAATGTGTTTGAGCTATATCTCAAGTGTTTGAATGAACTATAAGACAATCTGAAACAAGCACCAACCCAAATATCTAAAAGGAACTCTATATATTTACTTTAATAAACATAATTTACATTTTTGTAATTTCAAAGGACGTTTTCTCGTCTCGTGTCAAATTGAAAAAAATGGTTCTTGCACATCCCTAATGTTGAATGGAATAACCAAGCTATACTGTGCACTTCAAATTATGGAGAGAGCTGTACATTTGATTGGAACAATGTGTCTCATAAACATAACAATTACTAGTTACATAATAAAGTATTTTTAAAAATAATTTACATAATTAAAACTTAAGTCACAGGTGTCGCTAGCTCTTAACTATTATTGGATGGGACGGAACCCGTTTTCACTTTGAATCAAAAAATAAAAATAAATCCGTACAAACTGAATAATACAAATGATAAGATAAACAAATTAATTCTACGACTCAAATAAAAAAAAAAGTTACCTTGATCATTTATGCAATGCATTAAATGTGGATTATCAATTTTCTGGATAAAACAGTTCACTGTTTATTTTGCAGTATTAAGAGTGTTTTATTTGAGCAGATAATTAGGGGGAAGACATGCCACTAACANCTCTCACGACGCTTGTGATTTAAATCATTTATAAAATTAAAATATCATCTCAGTATTAATTATAGATATCCTAAAAATGCTTTGAATTCTGGAATGAAAATCAACCGGCGCAAGAAATTGCAAAATGAAGGATGGAAGTACATATTAATTATACTACTATAGAGCCACATGGTTGACCCACTTCCAGAGACTTGAAATTTGGCAAACTTCTAGCTTCTAGCCTGTAACTGACGGGAAAATTACAAAAAGAAATTTAATTTTTAACCCCTGAAAGAAAATTCAAAATGGTAGAGCAACTTTCAAGTCGCTGCGGACCTTTCTTTGGAGGTCTCTTGTGGCTAAACGGCTCTGGAATTACATTAGTTTACATCCCCTTGCAAAGAAAACTCACCAAGGGTTTGGGGCCATAGCCCCCAATGAGCAAAGCAAGTATATATATACACACCTATCCGAACAATTGACAACCACAACTAAGAAGTATAATAAATACCTGAGACTAATCAATCCTTAGTGGAAATATCATATCTTGATTCAATTTTATAAATAAGTTTTGAAAACTCTTATCTATATTTGAGTATATTTAAAAAAAAGTTTTCATAAGTTGAAATGATAAATGCACCTAGGATAATATTCGAAACTCAGACGGTGGGACACTGAGCCAAAAGTTCTCAGGTTCAAGTTCCTGTCCAGGCAATACCTTAAAAAATATTTTAACATTACAGATTATTTACAAATTTAAAAGTAAATGTACCTGCATGGTCTAAGACCCTTTGTTCCCAGTAGACTAAACTTCCGGTGATGGGGATATCGAGGTTCCAATCTCGGTCGGGTGAACTGAGGAGGGTTAATCCAAAATGGTTTTCCACTCTCCCTCCACATAAATGAGGGTACATTTCTTATAAATATAAACTCTTTCTTCCCTAAAACCATCAGTGTAATTAGTACATAAGCACATAATCTGAATGGGTAGTAAGATGTGATGGTAAAAAAAAAAGTGAAAGTGTATGTTTGGGAAATGTTATGATTATTCCTGCAAAATTGTTTTTTAAACGCGCAGGACGAAAAAAAATTTGAGTAATTTTCTATAAAATCTATAAAAAAAAATTACACACAAAGTCTGATGCTTAGTTTTCTAAATAAATGACAGTCAAATGGGATTAAGGATCCACTTCCAGGCAAGGAAACGAAAAAGAGACAATAAAAATATTAAGGTTGCGAGAAATCACTTTTTCAATCTGAAGTGAACTCTAATCAAATATATGAGATATTCTTGAATCAAAATTAGAATAATTTTTAATTGATTTTCTGTTTGAAATTTTTTATTTATTTAATTGATCCTATTTATATAACCTAATACACTAAAACAATTTAGAAAACGTTTTATGACATGATTGTTTTAAAATATACTGTTATAAGTTGATAAATCCATTTACCGGTATTATCACAACACCCAATTCAAATACTTTAGTTTTTTTTTCCTATCATTATTAATTTGTAATGTAGATAGTTCAGAACAGCAATAAATGAGCATAAATTATTATTTAAACCTCAATATTACTAGTGGAAGTTCAACTTCCTAAAAGAGGAAATCAAAAAAACACAAAAGGGAGAAAAAGTAAATTTGTTATAAAAAAAATAGGACACTTAGATAGGAACATGCAAAAGGAACAAAAAAACATAAAGAACAAAGACATGAAAAAAACATTAGATGTGAATATTTACTATATCTCTTTAAGGGAAACCTCTTTCTTTTATTTGCAGCAAGCTGTGTTGATCATCTCTTTATTGTAACAGTAATATTGTGTTTGTCCCTTTTATACGTTTTCTATTCACCTTCCCTGTCCTTTCTTGTGTACACAAAATATCTGTATTTATTGTTACATTCTTGACAACGATTTCTGTGAATATCATATTAAGCCACAATCTCTAATATTACAATATGTTTATAATAAACAAATTAAAAATTCACAGGGTTTCATATCTGGAAGTACATTGTTTATTTGTAAACTATCCTTTAAAGTTTCAGTCATGTACACTTTTTAACTTATAAGAAGCCCCTTAGAAAAAAATTTGACATTTCACAAGAATTTCAAAAGTATGTGTCAATAAAGATATCATACTTTTAGTTCAGCGATAAAAACAGTACAAAATGAATGTGGTGTAAATAAGAAATATAATATGTTAGCGTTCTAATATATATGTCATGTATGTGGTCCAGTGATTCCTAAAATTATTAAATATTGAACTCTCAATTTTGGAAAGTATTTGAGGGGAAAAGGAGCATAGACAATTCAAAATCGAATTTTAAAGGGAAAAAAGATACCTTTGGTTAGTTATTTGCAAATTGGACGATTAAAAGAAGTTTGTCTCCTTTTTTCATTTTTTTTTTTTCATTTTCTTTCTAGCATTATATCTTACAATCCACTCCAGTTATACGCATACGTACTAATTATTACAATCGGGAATTAATGTTAAATTTAGGAGAAATGTACCCACATTTGTGTGGTGGTAAACTGAAAGATCACTCTCATTACATTCAACTAGGATTCGAACACCAATCTCCCAATCATTGGCAGTCCAGCCCATTGCAATCGTTTGACCACAAAAGCATTAAAAAAAAAAGTTTATTTGTGTTTCTTTATGGTTCTAAACAAATGACAAATATGGGTTTATTTTCTAACCGATGTTAACACACAATTATTTCCCAAATTCACATCCAGTGGGAATGATAGTGGATATCATAAAGTTGAGTCCTGTTGATGAAGATAATAAATGAGCATACAAAGAGAAAGAACTGTGGATACCATTTATACGCAAATCAGTTAATCGGTTCTTAATAAATCAAAAAGTTCCTCCTATAAATTTTAATCGATTCACCCTTTATTTTTTTCCCTTAAAATAAAATTAAACAGGTGCGCACAATTTACTTTATGAGTGTATCTGGCGTTCAAAAGGAATTCCGAACAATTCAGTAACTGTGTATCCTTCATTTACCCTAAAAGGCGGTGGTCTTATCCTAATTGATTACACTGTGGCCCTATCTTGTAACCATAGTTGAACTAAGAAAGGTAAGCTTGCTACCTTTCTCAATACAAAGAGGTTACTTCATGATTTGCAAACATTGATAAGACCAGGTAATCATCATCGAATGTTAATCATCAAGGAGCCAATTCGAAAGATAGCTCGAGCACCCCTTTTATTCGCAAAAGTGGTGGGATTTTTTTTTTCTTCAATAACGTGACCTTGTGAACTATCTCATCAAAATTGTAACTCATTGCTTACCTCTTTTAAATTCCAATAACCGGTACAACATTGTGTAGAAATTTACCCAAACTTGTCAATGCCAAATCAATAAAGATTTAAAGATAAGTATGGTAAATTCAACTAAGACAAAATTAAGGTGTATTACAAGCTAATGAAGACTTGATGTTCGACTTCAGTTTTAGTGAAACCGATTTTTATATAATTTACTATCCTAAAGAAGCAACCTATTAATTGGCAGTCAACTGAGCAAATCCAGATATACATACAAATATTGTCATAATATAAGGGCACAGTGATTGTCGTACAGATGAGAATTATTTCATTCTAGTGAAATTACATGGTAATTAATAAATAATAATGAACATAAAAAGTGGTCAGTGGAATAAAAAGAATACATTGCATTAGTGGCCAAATACATATTAATAGCGGTAATAGAGGTAATATAAATGTGAATTCTTTCTACCATCAAAGTTTCTCAGGTTTCGGATATTGCTCTAGGATGTGAGTGACACACAGTGCAGGAGTGATTGATGCCAAGGGACCTCGCTATGCTAAGTGGATAGGACACGTAGTTAAAAATACAACAAAATGGCTCAACAAAAAAGATGGACTTTAAATAAATATATTGTGATTATTTTAAAATTTACTTTAAAGTCTAATAAAGAAAATTAAAGGTAAGAGGTCTACCAGTGATGAGTAGTGTGGAAAGTTGCTTTACCTACCATCTAGAGTAAGATTTACCTGATATAAGAAATATCATTTTTCTATATTTTTAACAATATAAAGTGTCGTAATGAATTATTACCATGTCGGCATTTATGAGGTGTATTCAAAAATAAACCAAACTTTTGAAATAGCGTGCCAACCAGCAGAGGGAGCGTGCTGCAGCTACCGAGCGCACGAAGCGGCAGGTTTAGACAACAAACTGCCATTTGCTGCGTTTCGCTCTGACCGTTTGTTGGTGAGCTACAGTCGCTTAAGTGAGCACGTGCACGAGCTGTTTGTCGGATTAGTGCCAGAGTGACAATTAAAGAGCTTGAAGAACAACGTGTGTGTGTGTGTGTGTGTGAAATGTTATTACAAACTTGGCAAAACTTTTAAAGAGACATTTCAAATGCTTAGCCAAGCGTACGGGGAGGATTGTATGAGTCACACACAGTGCTGTGAGTGGTTTAAGCATTTTGAACACGACAGAATATCGGTTGGTTATGATCCCATGCCTGGACGACCATCCACATCAACAGATGATGACCATGTCAAGAGAGAGTTTGTTCTGTCATTCGTGGGAATCGTCGTTTAACTGTTCGAGAAGTTGCTGATGAAGTGGGCATCAGCGTAAGATCATGCCACCAAATTTTGAGTGACAAACTTGAGATGTGTCGTGTCAGCGCAAAATTCGTGTTGTACAATGAGAAATAAAGATGGCATAGCAAAAGTTCGGTTTCTTTTTAAACACCCCTCGTATGTCAAACTGAGAAGTTTTAAAAACCAAAGGGTTTTCTAATTTTCAAGAGTAACTCTATCAAAAACTGTGTTTAAATAACCTAAAAAAACATATTTTTGTTTTCCATACACTGATGAAAAAAATTGTGTTAATGTGATTTTTCATCATTACAAATAACATAAAGTAGTAAGCAAAGCCTTTTCGCTTCATTATAATGCAGACTTAAATTGTTAATACACGCTTATAAAAATAATACAAACCGAAGAACTTGTAAATACCTAGATCTCAAAATACCTGAAGGGGTTCTACGTTTAAAATGAGCTTAGTTGAAATATGTTAGTGTATATAATACTACACTAGACTACACCCTAAAAGCTTCTTCAAAAATACTTATTTTAATACTCTAGTTTTAATATATCTTAAAAAAAAGTTTCTTAATGGAGAGAAATCGTTAATATTCTTAACATCAGATAGTGAACACAAATAAAATAAATGTTAAGAACGCAATTTCTTTTCGCAAAAAAGGAGTGTTGCCGTTAGGTAGTATTTTATCGACAATACAATCATCAGAGTTCCGGGTGTTGGCAAACTTCAATCCGCTGTGCTGCCTTGTTGTGGTTTACGACCGGTTGCGCCTGCACACAGCTCTTTGCTCAGTTCGTCATCCGAGCTGAAAGCACCCAAACGCGTTCATTTAATACATTGTATGTACCTGCAGTCAATTAAATATCAATTTCCATTTGTTTCATGAGGTTTACACGACCAAGGTTATTAAAAAACATTACAATAAAATAATAAATGTGTCGATTACAAATACATAGGTTCCTTTTTAAAAGTGAAAGTGGAAACATTCAAAGGTGAGTCAAAATTAATAGACTTTCGCTATCCACTAGTGACTAGCAGTAATTCTCATTTTTAAACTATTCATTAAGTGTGAAATGAAACTTCTGAGGATTAGGCTGGGAGTGTCGAGGAGGAACTGGATGAGGAACGAAAGGGTGAGAGAAAGAGTGAAGGAGGAACGAAAGGGTGAGAGAAAGAGTGAAGGAGGAACTGGGTGAGGAACGAAAGGGTGAGAGAGAGAGAGAGTGAAGGAGGAACGAAAGGGTGAGAGAGAGAGAGAGTGAAGGAGGAACGAAAGGGTGAGAGAGAGAGAGAGTGAAGGAGGAACTGGGTGAGGAACGAAAGGGTGAGAGAGAGAGTGAAGGAGAAACAGGGTGAGGAACAAAAGGGTGAGAGAGTGAGTGAAGGAGAAACAAGGTGAGGAACGAAAGGGTGAGAGAGAGAGTAAAGAAGAAACAAGGTGAGGAACGAAAGGGTGAGAGAGAATGAAGGAGAAACAGGGTGAGAGAGAGTGAAGGAGAAACAGGGTGAGGAACAAAAGGGTGAGAGAGAGAGTAAAGAAGAAACAAGGTGAGGAACGAAAGGGTGAGAGAGTGTGAAGGAGAAACAAGGTGAGGAACAAAAGGGTGAGAGAGAAAGTGAAGGAGAAACAGGGTGAGGAACAAAAGGGTGAGAGAGAGTGAAGGAGAAACAGGGTGAGGAATGAAAGGGTGAGAGAGAGTGAAGGAGAAACAGGGTGAGGAACGAAAGGGTGAGAGAGAGAGAGTGAAAGAGGAACGGGGTGAGGAACGAAAGGGTGAGAGAGAGAGTGAAGTAGGAACAGGGGAGGAATGAAAGGGTGAGAGAAAGAGTGACGGAGAAACAGGGTGAGGAATGAACGGGTGAGAGAGAGAGTGAAGGAGAAACAGGGTGAGGAACGAAAGGGTGAGAGAAAGAGTGAAGGAGAAACAAGGTGAGGAACGAAAGGGTGAGAGAAAGAGTGAAGGAGAAACAAGGTGAGGAACGAAAGGGTGAGAGATAGAGTGAAGGAGAAACAAGGTGAGGAACTAAAGGGTGAGAGATAGAGTGAAGGAGAAACAAGGTGAGGAACGAAAGGGTGAGAGAGAGTGAAGGAGGAACAGGGTGATGAATGAAAGGGCAAGAAATAGAGTGAAGGAGAAACAAGGTGAGGAACTAAAGGGTGAGAGAAAGAGTGAAGGAGAAACAAGGTGAGGAACTAAAGGGTGAGAGAAAGAGTGAAGGAGAAACAGGGTGAGAGAGAGTGAAGGAGGAACCCCTGCAGGATAGGATAGAGAAGGCGAGATTGATGTGGTATGGATATGTGAGGAGGACAGAAGAGGAGAGAATTACAAGGAGGATGCTAGAAATGGAAGGTGTTTTTTTTGCGGGAGGTCAAGAGGAAAACCCAGGGACAGGTGGCAGAAGGGAGTGGAGGGAGAATAATGAATGGTGCAAGGACATGAGTAATTGAAGAGGCTTATGTTCAACACAGACAGTGCCAATGTCAGGAAACTGTGCATGATGATGGTGATTAAGTGCATCCAGGTGAGAAGGGTTTAGAGGAAAAAACAAAGCAAATTATATTATTGTATGCTGAAATTTCTGAATTATGTACTAGTTATACTAATGGTTGTAGGGATTGGAAAGGTTATATTTACAGGAAATGTATCCGAATTTGTGTGGAGAACCTTTTTGGAAAAACCACCCTCAGTAGGCTTCACCCGACCGAGATTCGAACCTCGATCTCCCCATCATTGGCAGTCCAGTCTACTGTCTGAGTGGCGCATTAGACCGTTCGGCCACCGAACAAGGTCCCTAATCGGTGTTAAAAAAATATTGTTAAGTAGCTGTTAAGTGTTGAAGTCAAAACAAAGTCTATGTGAACCTTGTCTTTGACTTTTAATAGCTTTGCACATCTTTAGTACAAAACTTATCCCGGTGAACAATCGAGGAGACATACTAGTTTGATGTGTTGGTGTCTCCATAACAATAATAAATATACAGCTATCAAAGTTATAGATTAAAAAAAAACTAGAATGGGGGGAAAAAGGGGTGAAAGGGGTGAAAGGGGTGGGGGGTAAATGGAGAGGAAATTTGAAATTCAGTCAAGTCTCAATTTACACAATGATATTGTAATCAAAATATGAACAAAGATAAAAAAAAAGGAAACATAATATTGTTATTATTATTATTATTAGCACCGCGTCTTACTACCCGTTCGGGTTATACGCACTTAACGCTAATGTGTAATGGTAGGGTGATTGTGAGATGAAATGGAGGACCTACAGTTTAACGTGGGATCCGAACCACGGGGGAGGCCTGGCATTCCCCACATTCATGAAACATAATAAAAATTTGCTAGAGTTAGTAATATTTATATAAATACTTACAAGCAGCACAAGACAAAGTTGTTAAGTTACAGGCTAGTATTCTAGAGTAATTTCTTTAGCGATTTTAGAAATATAAAATACACATATATAAAGATTCAATGTACACTTAAGGCAAGAAAGTATCTTAAATTCACACAATTTAGGGTAAGGTTTTAACACTTTTTCTATGTAGTTTAACGCCAGTGTATAATGGTTAGTACACACTTGGAAATATTGTTGGCCAACTGTTTCACAAGTGTTCCACAATGGTTGGCCAACATGGGAAACATTGTTGGCAAACATCAAAGAAAGAAACATTGTTTCGTGTCCAGACCACAATGATGAAACATTTGTTTCCCGTACAGAGTCCAGTTGAGGAGGATGCTACTATGACCTGGATATGGGCTGTTCAAGAAGACAGAGAAGAAGAAAACGGTGATGGGTTCGTAAAGTGCGTCAAAATGATTTGTACTATGCAAATAAGCTTTTTATGGAACTAAAGCTCGAGGATGGCGGTGGTTTTAGGAACTTCACCTGCGTGTCTCCAACAGATGAAAAGATACACACGATTTAGCTTAGCAATCTCATCTACAGTATCCCCATGGCTTCTTTGGTGCTGACTGACAGCTCACAATCTAACAGCTGACGGCTATGAAAAGTTACCATACCAAATTATGTATCCCTACGCCCAACCATATGATCTGCAAAACATGTGTTTACCAGCTATCGCTTCTGAGAGTCAAAATTTAGGTATATACCTACATGTTGATTGTCATAAGTCAGCTGTGAGCTGTCAGTCAGCACCAAAGAAGCAGTGGGGCTACTGTACTAGCCCACGTTGCTTGTTTCTTGATAACCCATTTGAAATGGATCATGGGAATCAAGTTTTCCCAGGCGCGAAACACAAAGGGAACATGAGAAATGTTGGACAACTGTTTCCGAAACAAGGGCGACATGTTGGTAAACAGTGTTTCCAGGAAAATATTTCCTAGGGTGTACTAGGATTTAGATACCGACCCACTTCGGTGGTCAAATGGTCTAAGGCGTTTGCTCTAGCAGTAGACTGGACTACCGATGAAAGAAAGATCAAAGTTCGAATCCCAGACAAATAGTGTAGTACATATTTGCGCAGCCCGAACAGGTAGCGTTTACCAGTGTTACGCTCCTAGGATTTCATTCAAGCAGTTTTGCCAATGTGCAACTCCAAAAATTATGTCTAACTTTATATACGCTCCTAGTATTTCATTCAAGCAGTTTTGCCAATGTGCAACTCCAAAAATTATGTCTAACTTTATCAGTCAGTAATATTTTATTCTGCGTGTCGTGTAATACTAACCGTCTGGGCTATCCACATATTTCCCAGTGTTCTCCTCGGGGCCCTTTGACTGGACCCGGCTGATTTTTACAAACTAAAATCGACGTTTGTTACACAAATCAGCAAATATTGCAAAGTATCCCAGTGCACGGCTGGGAAATATTTCCGAGGAGAACACTGTTTTTGATACGGATATCAGCGGTTGCCATCGCCATCTTTGAACAATGACTAACCTTGCGGTATATTTAGAGTCTTCCAGGACCACTTGGAGCTTATCGTCCCCGATGAGAAACATGGCCTCTTCGTAGGAAGGCGGGGGAATCTCGCCGGCACCGCCCCCCACCCCGCGGGAACCTGACGCTCCCATGAGGGCCTCGTAGGTGGGGGGCAGAGTGGCAGTACTGGGGTTACGCATGATGCATCCAGTCTGCTGGTTTCGGGACTGTTGGGCCAGTTCCTGGAGCCCCTGAGTGATTTTATAGAGCTTATGCATCAAACATAATTACCTCACTTGGGACACTCAAACAGGGCTGTGGAGACGGAGTCATGGAGTCAAAGGAAATTTTGGGTAGTGGAGTCGGTTAAAATGTCCAGAGCCTGATTCTGGCTTCAAAATTAAAAATTATAATATTATAACATTATATATAGTAAGCATATAATTTTAATTGATAACCATTTTTATTTTTTTGAATTGATATTATTATAATTTTTAACTGATAAATTTATTTGAATATAAATTCACAATGCCAAAGAATCTTCCCATGAAGTATTCTGTATCGGAGCATTTTACTGCCGTAAATTTGTTATTAGTAATTAATATATTTTAGCCCTTTATTAAGGAGTCCGAGTTGGATAGTAAAAAAAAATAGAGCCGAAGTTGAATACATGGCGTATCGACTCCACAACCCTGAAATAAGAGTCATCACTTCCTTAATATAGTGGAGTTACAGCAACTTTGACCTTCGTTACAGTTCATAAGTTATTCAAAGTTTTTTCATCCACCTTGTAAATGTGTTATGAGTATTTGATAGCTAAGGTCGGTTTATATTCGCTTGTCAACGTGACAGTATATCTTTTCGAGGCAGATGAGTACGAATCATCTTTAATAACTTTACAACCGTCATAACGGGACAAAGTTACCATGAATGGAGGCTATAACTACCAACAAAAGATGACAAAGAAGTGACATTCCTTATTCACGATTTAGATCATTGAATTTTGAGCATTATTATTGTTATTACTTAGCACCGCGTCTTACTACCCGTTCGGGTTATACGCTTTAAGTACTAATTACGCTAATGGATTGGGAATTGGGAAGGTTGAATTAGAGGGAGTGAACCCGCATTTGCGTGGAGGGTGAGTGGAAAACCATTTAGGAAAAACCACCCCTAGTTCACCCGACCGAGATTCGAACCTCGATCTCCCCGTCCTCAGCGGTCGAGCTCAACACGACTGGCGCGTTAGCCAACTACGCCACCGAGGCGGGTAGTTTTGAGCAGAACAGGTAGTTGTGCAAGACTAGATGACCTATAATGGGATCATGGATTTAAAAACATTTATTTCTGTCTCTCAAATCTTTTTCTCGCTAATTTTTATCTCTTCCCAAACACCCGCGACACACCTGCTGACCCTTGGTGGCCCACCGATGTGTCGCAGCACACAAGTTGAAAAACGCTGCTTTAGTTTGTTTTCTATGTGTGGTTTTCTCCTCCCCTCGCCTTCCTAATCATGGGCTGTGGAGTTGGTACACCAAGCCGTCGACTCTGACCCTTTCAGAAATGGCCAAGTTATAGTGATTAGTGATCAAAAATTTACTGCAATAAAATTATTCAATACAGATGACTTCATGAGATGCTTCTTCATGGTGTCTACTCAACTTGACCAATGAAATCCCCCGACTTTTTCCCTGATTTCCACTGATCATTTCCTAAAATTCCCCACTAAAATGTATGTAACATCCTTCTAAATCAATGAATAATAATAAGTTTTAAAATTTGAATATTTTTTTAAAATTTGTATTAAAATTGTTTACTAGGAATTAAAAATATATTAAGTTACACAGTTACAAACAAAAAAATGACATAATTTACTGATTAAATGATTATTGTATTTCATATTTTGAGTAAAATATCATTTTCCCGGATTTTTATTGTGATTTACCAAATTCCCGGCTAATTACCGTTTTCCCTGATTTTCCCTGATGGTAGACACCCTGTTCTTTGACATTGTGAATATATAAGTGAATAAATTTGTTGATCCAAATTACAAATATTGTTATTAAAGAATATAAAGAAGTGTAAATTAAATTATTTATGTTTTATTATTAAAAGTTTTTATTTTGAAGCCGGAGTCGTAGACTACTACATTTTTATCAACTTTAGCCACCCAAAATTGCTTCATACTCAGAATCCACAGTCCTGTTTCTAAAGCTCATACATTTCTTATAAGCTATTAAGGACCGGTCTTATGACTGCTGGATAAATATTGCTATCGGGAGGTAAAAGTTATTGGACACTTTAATATTTTATGTGTATTACGGACTGAATTTATCTGCCAGATAGCTGTCTGTAGGATAAATATATTTTTATTCAGAAAACGCAAGGTTGGTATGGTTTTTACTGATGCGCGCATGCGTATAAGCCCTGCTTCTACCGCTACAACCTAGCGAGTGGCGACAACGCTCAACATTTGTTAAATAATGGCGGCTAAACGAGTGCGAGGAAACAGATGGCGTCACGTGGGCGCAGAAGATAAGATGTCTTGCAAGTACTAATTTAGATGCCTGCCGAAATGTGGTCAATAGTTGGGTACAACATTTATAAAATTTCATTTGTCGTACTCACATTTTGATAATTTCTTCTTATATAACTCTACAAATAGCTTGTCAGTTTTTGTAAAAGTGTGAATTAAATGCTTTAACTTTATAAATAGTTAGCACATGAGCCTTTGCTTACTAAACACGTGAATCAAGATTTTAACCTAAAAACAGATTTTGATAGGTGAAACCTCATGAAAAACCACGCGTCACTATGGCAACGCCAATTTCAACTTTCAGATAAAAGTAATCAGGTACTTAAACCTCCCGATAAAAATATGATGGATAAATACATTTTATCTGTCAGATAAATGCTATCTGGTAGTCATAAGACACACTTTTTAACTTATCGACCAGATAAAAGTATTTAACGGCCAGATTAATATCTATCCAGGAGTCATAAGACCGGCCCTAAACGTGATTTTAAAAAACACTGTAGTGAATAGCCTTGATGACACCGTACTAATAAAAAAATTCAGTAATATGCTTCATATGAGCAACCACCTCAGAAATAAACTGTTTAAGCCACTTGAAGCTTCTCATCTCCGATGGTGACCATGGCCCCTCCTTGTAGCATGGTGGGAGTACCTTCCCGGCATCACCCACCACGCCGTGGAAATCCGACACACTCGTGAGTGCCTTGTAGGTGGGGAGCATACATTGTAGCAATGTGAGCTCATCGAGCTTAATATACCTTCATCAAATATGGTTTATTGTATTTGGTGAATAGTTTTATAAATTACTATTTCAAGTAGATAAATTATATATTTATATGATACATTTATGCGAGAGAAAGATACCTTTGATACAATTTATGATTTTGTTTTAAAATAGGTGTGGTGAATCTAATTAATTTTGATTTGAGCAGGCCTAATTGGTTTATTTCGTTTTAATAGGTTCTAGTTTTAACTAAGAAGAGTTAGAGGTTTATTCAACCTCATAAGGTCTATGAAGAGCCTTCATAGCCTTCACAGTCTAGGGCTGTATTCGAATAGTCTCGAGGCTCCTTGGAAGGGTCCTTGAATTACACACTTGAGAAATTCACACTCATCACACAATTCCTATTGAAGAGTGCATCAGCCAATTTGAACGGCAACAAGCCTTGCTACATCCTTGGCACCGCAGTGCTACTACTTACCAATGATCTTGGAAACAACGTCAAAGGCCACCAATCAGACCTCATGGCTGTATCCAAATAGTCTACTTGACTACTTGGCGTCGCCTTGACTCGTGCCCTTGATAGCTGCAGTGGCAATCTCGTGACCAAGTGTAAATCTGTCCAAATAGTCGCAAAGGATACTTAAGCAGTCTTCTCGAGCCCTGCTCGAGGTCTTGGTCGCCATGCATATGAAGGCTACCAGCGCTGTTCTGGCTGTGTCGGATGCGGTGTTTGACTGTCAATTGTTTTAGTATTATAATTTTGTCTGCTAGAGCAGCTACTTACGTTTTCCACCATTTTAAATTAGGTTGCCGTTCAAATAGTTTGATGCAGTCTTCGCTATGAACAGCACAAGAAGTGTGAAATCATCAAGACTGCATCAAGTCTAAAACTCAGGGGTCCAACTAGATTATTATTATTATTATTATTATTATTAGCACCGCGTCTTACTACCCGTTTGGGTTACACGCACTTACGCTAATGTGTAATGGTAGGGTGATTGTGAGATGAAATGGAGAACCTACAGTTTAACGTGGAATCCGAACCACGGTGGAGGCCTGGCATTCCCCACATTCACAAGATGTCTTGCCAGAGGTGAAGGAAGGGTTTGGTAATCAGATAAATCTTTGCCGGGACCGAGGATTGAACCCCGGCCGCCAGCATAGAAGTCCGACACCTTACCCCCTAGGCCGCCAGGTCACCTCCAACTAGAGACTATTCGGATATAGCCTATGAAAATAAATATCCTGTGACAGTGTTTAGAATTTGCACTATTTTTATTGTTTGTGTCGAGTGTTTACTCATTGTTTCACGAAAATTAAAGCATGCCAATAAACAATTTGCTACTTTTTATGATAATAAATGCTAGGCATTGTTAGATTGATTAGGCCTAGTCAACTTTTTGAAATAACCACTTCTTAATGTTATGAAACGTGTCTGCTTTAGCAAACCGTATAGTTTAAAATGGAGGGTTCTAACAGACGAAAATAGAATAATAAAACAGTTACAGGTCAAATACTGCACCAAGGACATACTTCTGTCCTTGGACTTGAGGGCGTGTGAGAGATGCATCAACACCCATGTTGACAATTCGGACAGATCTAGGTCTAAACTTGGTTTCGTGATTACCAATGTAGCTGACAAGGGTACGATACATACCAATATGACAGCGTATAAGAGAATTTGGATACAGCCTGGATTTAGGCCTTTTCATATATTTGGTGTATCGAATTTTATGCTACACACAAACCTAAACTAGCATAGTGTGTGTGTGTATGTATGAATATATATACATACACACATTTACAAAGCATTAATACAGAACTTTTTTTAAAAGTGTATACCCGTAAAAGTGCCCGCTGCCTAAGTAACATCTGAATGACACTTTTTCTTCTGAGGTACAAAACACTCTTCACAGCAATCATCAGTCCAGAACATATAAATATGGGTCCAACCAGCCACATATGTCCCAAATTAGAAAATATATAGTTCCCATCCCCTAATGCGAGGACTGTTATTAGTGTTCCTACTACGAATAAAACCAATGAAAGAGCGAAATATGAATAGGAAGTACAATCGCAGTGGGCGAAAGTGGTAGGTTCGGGATAAAGTTGATCCATTTGTCTCAATCTGTGGCGCAAATACGCGTTTTCCAATACCGATGCCATGATCTCAATGGTAGTTCTTTGCCTTCTTTCGCAAGATCCTGGCACGAACTGGTTCGTAGCACCATTTAATTTAATATGTTTAGATGAAACAACCTAAGCCCGTTTCATTCATTAAAGCTGTTAATGTTTTGATGAGAAAACTGACATTTTGATCATATAAATTGAAAATAAAACAAATCTTACAGGCTGTCCAACATTCATTTTATTAAGTTCCCTTTCAACAATAGTAGACTCATCTATTACATAAGTGTTTTATTTTAAGTATTTTCTTTGTATTAATATCAATATTATAAAATCATCTTTAAAAATGAGTGTTGATTCTATAACGTGATATAGTGTAGTCTATAGTGTAATTATATTAATTTCATGAAATCATTTAGCTATCTGATATCTCAAGTTAAAGGCGGTGCAAATGAAAAGGGAAATATTGTTCTAGTGTTCATGCTTCTGTCAGTATATTATTATTTTATTATTATACAGCTAATCTGGGTTTAACTTTTCAAGATAAATGCATACATACAATACTTTAAGTGAAAACGGAGCTGATTTTGTTAACGATGGCAAATAATTGGTTCGCTGTTATTTTTGGAAGTCTTTTCTTATTTAATTACGGTGAGTTGAACCACCAAGGTTTTTTGTCTTATAAGTAACTTAAATTGTTCAGATAATTAGAGTACTATATGAAAACATTTGGGTTTATAAATCTTCCACCAACTAATCAATCTTTTTATCTAACATTACCCGTTTTGGTGGCTGCATGGTCTAAGACGCTACTCTCTCAGTAGACTAGACTGCACTGTAAATGATTTTTTTCCAAATGAGTTTTCCACTCTCCACGATAATGCGGGTACATTTAATATAAATAGAACCTTCCTCAGCCATAAAAGCATAAGCTAATTATTACCTTTACGTACAAACTTATAGCCCAAACGAGTAGTAAGACGCAATGCAAAAA